>JASPKZ010005692.1:952500-1101802 GCA_030220185.1 Diploptera punctata
GTATAATATAACTCGGAAAATAACAGTTTTATATATTTTCAGTTTAACGTTTCTGAGAAATTGGGACGACAGGAGTCCCTGTAATGCATAATAGAACGCATTTCCAGAATTGAAGCTAGGTTAATTTCTTTGTGCACCTCATTCTTATTTGTGATTATTCTTCCTAACGGTCTTTTTCCCAATGGTTTCCATTAGCACTTTTAAAGCATTCCTATTGATATCATTACACCTAAATGGTCTGTCCACTTCAGTATCCTACACTTAATCCCCTGAAAATATTAGGACAATAATTTAAACAATACAGTTTCTCGTTGAGAGTCTTCCTCCATTCTCAATTGTGACGTTCCATAGGACAGAATATCCACAGAAGGATCCTATTTACGATTATTTTAGCAAGTTTTCATCTCTTAATGCAAATGACCGCTTTCAAGTTATACGTTTGTCAAAGAAATTTGTTGAAACATTATAGGAATGATAGAGAAACTAAAAAAATATATATGTTATATTACAAAATCTGGCAAAAATCGTCATTTTTCATATAGATGGCCTTATAAGGTAGATCGCTCGATTACTGCGGTCGCTGGTCGCTGAGGCGTTAGAAAAATTCCATTATTTATAACATTTCAGGATTTTAGAGGTGGTGAAAAGAATTCTTATGTGAAAAACATTTTCCACACTTCTCACTTCTAGGCTTACGTGTCCGTTAGCACTGTTTGAACTCCCGTTGCTAAATGTATGTATTGCATGTGATATGAGCAAATGTAATTTAGATATATTGTTCGAACTGGCATCCGTTTAAATGAATGCACAATTCATTCCTATATAAAACTGATGTAACAGAAGTGAAGTAACCAACTCAAAATAAAGCCGTCTCTCAGAATTATTTATTTAAAAAGTTTGTCTTCACCTTCTTTGTCATCTCTCAAATATTGTACACGAAATTTTTAATACCGCGAAAGTGGAGCACAATATACTATAAGGTCACCTAGGGGAAAAAAAAGTGATAGATCTGTAAAAGTTTGTTTTTGTCTTCTCTATCACTCATGAAACAAAACTTTTTGAGACCCTCTATGCAGCAGAACTTTAACTTATGTAATTCTGTGTTGAGCAGTATGGAATGGAACAAGTCTTCCATTTGGAATATTAAATAATTTTAGTTGTTTTGTGTACATTTACATAAAATCTATTTATAGGAGTCGTCTTCGTATGTATGTTTTTCTAGTTCCAAGGTCAATTTCAAATCCGGCCGGGGTCAATGGAATTTTATAATGGATAATCGAAGGGACAAGTCTTCCGGGAGGGTCTTTAAACCGCGGGTTCCGAGTCTGAAAATTTTCCGGCTCGTAAAAGGATATCAAGCCCGAATTAATAATAATAATAATAATAATAATAATAATAATAATAATAATAATAATAATAATAATAATAATGCTTTATTTTAGCTGGCAGAGTTAAGGCCATAAGGCCTTCTCTTCCACTTAACCAGGAAATAGTAGAATTATACAATAATTACATACATATTACAATTTTAAGATATTATTAAAATACAGACTAAACAAAATACAATGATGATGTGATCTTATACTAGCTAATACTAACAAAAACATAGAATATAATAAAATTAAAATGATATAAAATGAAGTAAGTAGCTCCCTAGATGATTATTAATGGAATGTTCTATATAGTTGTTACGCAGTTAATGTTTTCATTGTGTCGAACTTAAAATATCAGTTAATTTGAATTTAAATAATGATAGCGATTGACAGTCTCTGACATGACTGGGAAGTGAGTTCCATGCTCTGGTCATAGATATTGTGTAAGATTCAGAGTATATACATGTCCTGTGCTGTGGTATCAAAAGTGAAGAAGAGCCTTGTGATCTTGTTCCTAAATTGTGATGAGCCGATAAATTTTGAAAACGTGTTGTTAAATAACTTTGTAAATACGCGTGCAGAATTTGGAATAGTAAGGTACGTGAATGTAAAGTTCTTCTGTCATTTAGGCGTAGCCTCTGAACAAAAATTTAACGGGCCATCACCTTACAAATAATGCCTCAATTGCCTACTAGATGTCTTATTGAGGCGATGTGCTGACGACTTGTCACTCACTGACGTCTGTAGGGAAATAAGCGTAACTAAATTAGCTTATCAAGAAATTCTCGCTACGGGACCATCCATGTCTCCAAGATGGACGTAAGGGGTATATAAACGTTCATTTTCCGGAAGAAAAAGTGACGTTAGGCAGTGCAACAATCGTCATTGCTTTATTCCGAAACTTTAGAAATGTCTGATACTAAGGTTATCCTAATATCATTTAAATTTTGGAAGAAGGCGATGACTATTATTATATTGGTTTGCACCATTGTTTTCTTTCCCTAAATATTTTGAGGCGAGAATGTTTTCTAGCTCGAACCCTCCGTTTTATTTTTCACCTTTACTCCTAGCTACCCCTTCTAGACGCTTCGTTTCTACATTTCCTCTCCCCTCTCCTCCAGGTTTCAAAACACGGCAAACAAACCACAGATCGATCAGATCTATCTAACTCGCTGGCACTATCGAACCCGCATGTTCATGATCGCGCCGACATTAGCTCTCCACATGTCCGTATTATAATCTAATGTTTCCCAATCATCCCATGTATAATAATAATAATAATAATAATAATAATAATAATAATAATAATAATAATAATAATAATAATAATAATAATAATAATAATTAACTAGGACTTTATTAGACTAAAAGTAAGATACATACAACGTTATTTGTAAATATGGGTCGCACGGGCAGTAAGCCGTACGTGCTGTTGACAGTCCGTTATAATAAGTTAATGTTTGGTAATAATATAACTTAAAAAACACAATAACATTACAGTTAGATAACAATACAATTACATTATACATTAACTTTGTTGTGTAGAATTATTAAGAATTAATGGTATTGCAATTTGTTAACATATTTATTTATGCATGAATGAGTGTTGTTCTTATTTTCCGCGTTTCGTCCAGAAATCTACCCACGTTTATCCAATTTTCTGAGCTTACCAATAACTCGTAGCATGCCAATATTTCACGATTTGAATTTAGAAATCTTTCCGGTAATAACTGTCGCGTCCAATATTCCAAATCGTTACATTTTCCTAGTAGGCTATATGTATCTCGTCATCAAAGCTACCGCACATTGGACATATTCGCATATCGTGATCGTCGCTAATTTTTTAAAATTTCCATGCCCTTAACCTAAACCAAGCAAGCCCTGATCTCTCTTTAAATCCTAGATTGAGTATATATGATTATTTTCCCCAAACTTGTTTTAGGTCTCTTTGTAAAAACAGTGAGCGTTTTCCCGCACATTCGGCGAAAATATTTTATTAGTTTATATCTAAGTACCTCCCTATTTTTCTCCACACATTCTTGCGATTTTCAATCCCTTTTTCCCATACCCCACCCATCCCAATCTTTTGGAGTTCTCTCCTAACCTTGTCTGCCCAGAATTTCACATTTGCGTTCCTAATTTGGTGGTCGTAAAAAAATTGCTCTGAACATTGTTTGTTCACCTTGGATTAGCCGCAATCAGTACTTGAGTACACGAATTTTGCAGTTTATGTCGTCCTGAAATTACCCAAATTCATAAAACATTCCACAGTTAGAAACGGCCTTACTAACTCCTGTAATACATATATTTTAGAAAATGCGTATATACCTTTTTTAGTATTTCCGTTCTTTGAAAACCCCAAATCTCACTACCATAGTGCATTACTGGTCTCACCATCGTTCCATACATTTTTTCTAACGTACTAACTGGAATATCCGGCACTCGACCCAGAATACCGAGTACACTGTTAAGTTGTCCCCTCCCTTTGAATGATGCTGTATCAATATGTTTCTTCCAATGGGTGATCCCTTGTATAATCTACTTCCCTCAAATCATGGTTAATGTTATTCTCCTCCCTTATGATTGGTCTATTAACTGGATGTTTTCCGTCTGGGTTCCTACATGAAGTTACCAAGCCCCTCTTTTATCCCCCCCATTCGTGCCATATTTCCTGTCATCGCAGACTATGAGACTTAACTGTTCTCATTATATCTGGTTTCCTATGAATATCACTTAGTGAACTGTTACGTAGTCTTCCGACCTGATGTTTTCAATAATGATTACACTGCTGTGTTCTCAAGGTAGTGGGCTGCCTTGTCACGCAGCGGGCCCGGGTTCGATCCCCGATTGGGACAAGTTTCCTGGTAGAAGTTTTTCGTGGTTTTTCCTCACCTGTAAGACAAATGTCAAGATACTTTGAGGCCCAAAAGGTCTCCGAACATCGTCTGGCCATCATTATCATCAATGTCATATTCACCGCATTGTTCATGAACAATTAACTGATTACCTTAACACTCATAACATACTCGACCCATACCAATCAGGTTTTAGGACAGGCCATAGTACGGCAACCGCACTTCTTAAAGTTACCGAAGATACGCGTGAAGCAATGGACAGTGGCCACATGACAATATTTACACTCTTGGACTTCAGCAAAGCTTTCGACACTGTTGACACTGACATATTAATAGCAAAATTACGCGCTCTGAATCTTTCGGACAATGCTGTTAACTGGCTTGGATCCTATCTTCATGGTCGCCAGCAATGTGTATCCAATGCAGAACTTTCCTCATCCTGGCTATCACTGAAGGGTGGCGTCCAACAAGGTTCAGTGTTAGAACCACTTCTGTTCTCTATCTATGTTAACGATATATCCACTAGACTTACCTACTGTCGATATCACCTATACGCTGACGATTTGCAAATTTACATTCACTCCCATCCTGACGATGTACATGACACACTAGACAAATTAAATAGTGACCTAGACTCAATTTCCCAATGGTCGAAGAAACATGGACTTAATCTAAATACTGACAAGACACAGTGCATAATTATAGGACATCGGCGAATCCAAAGCATTATAAATTACGAAAATATCCCTACCATTCTCCTAAATGACAAAAATATCCCCTACAGCTCAGTAGTAAAAAATCTGGGTATCTATATGGACCAACACCTAGACTGGAAAATCCAGGTGAATAATACCTGCAAGAAAGTGTTCTCAATTCTTCACTCCCTAAATAGTTTTAAAAACTTCCTTCCTACAAAATTAAAACAAATACTTGTACAGACTCTTATAATGCCACACTTCGACTACTGCGACATATTACTGACTAATCTTACAACTGATCTATCTGACAGACTACATAATGCGTGCATTCGATTTATATTCAATCTCCGTCGTTATGACCACGTGTCTCCTTCATTTCAGGCCTTATCATGGCTACGCCTAAATGACAGAAGAACTTTACATTCACATACCTTACTATTCCAAATTCTGCACACATATTTACCAACTTATTTAACAACACGTTTTCAACATTTATCGGCTCATCACAATTTAGGAACAAGATCACAAAACTCTTCTTTACTTTTGATACCACAACACAGGACCTGTCTGTACTCTGAATCTTACACAATATCTATGGCTAGAGCATGGAACTCACTTCCCAGTCATGTCAGGGACTGTCAATCGCTATCATTATTTAAATCCAAATTAACTGATATCTTAAGTTCGACACAATGAAAACATTAACTACATAACAACTATATAGAGCATTCTATTAATAATCATGTAGCAAGCTACTTACTTTATTTTATATCATTTTAATTTTATTATATTCTATGTTTTTGTTAGCATTAGCTAGTATTAGATCCATCATCATTGTATTTTGTTTAGTCTGTATTTTAATATCTTAAAATTGTAATATGTACGTAATTTTTGTATAATTTTACTATTCGCTGGTTGAGTGGAAGAGAAGGCCTTATGGCCTTAACTCTGCCAGCTAAAATAAATCATTATTATTATTATTATTATTCACCTCATTAGATTAAGTATAGATTTAAGGCCTCTCCAGGCGCATCATTTTCCATCGTCATCACCCATCATATAATTGGGGCAGCGTAACCCCGCCTTCCAGGCGCCCCAACCTCGGAAGAGGGTTACAATACGCCAATGCCAGGAGAGAATACCTGAAATGTCGAATGACGAACAGGTGGCATTAAACAAAACAAAATTATAAGTGCTGTGATTCATTCAGCGGAGAAGCTTGATTTTATAATATTTATGTTTTATTTCGGGTGACTATATTGAAACGTCCACCGATGTGGTCTCGAGGTAGCGTGCTGCCTTGTCACGCAGCGGGCCCGGGTTCGATCCCTGGTCGGGACAAGCTCCTGGGTGAAGTTTTTTCGGGGTTTTTCCTCACCTGCAAGACAAATGTCAGGAAGCTTAGGGCCCAACGGTCCCTGAAAATAATCCGACCATCATCATCATCATCTTTCACCGATGTGGAAAGCAACGGCAAACTGCCACACCTATAATTCCCTAGTAAAGCTGCAAAGCATAGCATGAAAATTCTATTATTGCAGTGAAAGACCTGCCCTCGGGCAGAATTACTGTGAATGGATGGATATTGAAACCTGCATAACATAATCCACTGTGTGATAAGTAGGGATCGAAAGTTGAGGAAAAAAAATATATATATATTTTTTAAATTTTGTTTTACTCTATGGATGCAGATGAGGCCAGCATGAATATATATATATATATATATATATATATATTGTAGGTCGTTGTAGGCCAAAACATTTTTTTTCGTTCTTTTCTGTCCTTTTTCAACTATTATTTTGTCTTATTGGTCCATTTTTAGCCTTTTTTTAAGGTTTAACGGTTTTTTTTGCAAATTTATCTTCTTTTGACTACTTTTATACCATCAGTATAATTCAATAATCCACAAATTCTAGTTTCAATTCCAACTTTTTTTTTTAAAAACGCTATCTATTTTCACATTTCAAACACTTTTATTCCGCGAGAAACTATTGAGCCTTCACAAATGATCCCAGTATTTTTAATCATCAGCCTTCTAGCCACCTAAACTATTGTATTTCGACTTCAAATGTTCTATTAAGTTGCACTTTGTGAAAATTATCTTGAGCAGAATGTGAACGCAGTGAGATTCTCTTTTTCCACTCGTTAGCAACTGCAAACACTTTTTTACGCCCTTTTCCCAATTGTTAGGTCTTTTTAGGATATCTATAGCTTTTTTAAAGGTCTTTTATAGGTATTTTATAGATCCTCAACTTTCGAGCCCCAGGGATGGGTCACAGGACAAGCAGCTGACCGCGAGTAGTTAAACACAAATCTGAGGGTTTATCACGCGCGGCAGCTATACATTTATAGATTCATTGCTGTGACAACTCTTTAATACTACATAGCACGGGAATTCGGCGCAATCAGAGCAAACGTCTGGCAGGGAATTGAGATTTGGCACGAGCTAACTCGTCTGACGGTACAATCGAATCTCCCCCACTCACTCCTTAATTAAAGCCACCCATCCTCCATTTCTCATTGCTCCTAGATTCGATCAATCTCAGAGCTCAGAACATGATACCACCTTACCGGCTACCCTCTTCATTGAAAGATGGAGAAAATATGACCAACACTTGAAAACCTTGAATCTTTTTAACTACATGACACCGACTTGATTGAAGATCATGGATTCACAACTCCTCGTCGAAATGCACAGCAAAAGCAATCATTAGTTCAATACAGTAAAACCTATCTATGAAAGAACATGACGGTCCCTTAAATATATTTCCGTCTTGGCAGTTTTCCTTTTTATAAAGGGTTCCCAAATTACAAGCTTCAATTTTCTCACGCAGTGTAAGGGTTTTACATGCACGCTTTAAAGACATAACGTATTGACTGAAATACAGACAAAATAGTGTATGTAACACAGCTCAGATTGCACGGCAATACAAAACAACTTTATTACACAAAAGCGAGAAGGAACTCAACTGCAGGAAGACTGAACAGTTTCACAACTCCCTCGCAGGTAACGTAAGCAGGCAAGGAAAAGCGAGGGATTCCCCGCTGTCACACATTAGGCAAGGGTATTCCCACAATACAATGGCAACCAAAGAAGGTAAAACGATATAATACAGAAATCGTCATATGCAGAATTTTCACGTGTGGTCATTAATACTGTAATTAGAACGTGCTTAAGAATAATTTTCCGTCTTACTGAGGGAAAAATTAACTATCGGTACTTTAAAAGCATTCCGTTTCCGCATTATGAAGGTTTCCGGCTTATACAGGACGATTTTACATATAAAATCGTACCGTTCTGGGATTTTTTCCGTCTCTACAGATTTCCTTCTTATAAAGGTTCCGGCTAAGACAGGGTTTACTGTACTACAAAAACACATTCTTTGCCGTAGCACATATTTATTATTGTCTCAGCAGAGCTCCCCACTCTCGCTCCAGTACAATTCTATAATTCGTATAATCGTTGTCTAAGTTTTACTAAATATAAGCTGCACATAATGCAAAATAACATTTCTTTGTCAACAACATAGATTAAGCAGTCATTTTAATCTCTAACCAATAACTAACTGGCACTATCGAACCCGTAGGTTCATGCCCGCGCGGACATAAACTCTCCATACACCCCTATCCTGAGCTAATGTTTTCAATCCCTGTATAATCTACATCCCTCAAATCATTGTTCATGTAATTCTCCCACCTCGTTCTTGGTTTACCAACTGGCCGTTTTTCCTCTGGTTTACCAACAAGAAGCTTCCACGCACATCTTTCATTCCCCATGTCATTTTAATCTCAGCTTCTTAAAAATTTCTTCTTTTTCTTCTTCTTCTTCTTTATCTCAATTTAACCTCTCACCTTATAGGAACTTTTACATGTCATACGCTACCCACGCCATACAGTGCCACGACCTGCCTGGGGAGGGGTTGTAAACTGTAGATCACACGCACTTGACCACACAATAACATAAAAGGTTTCCTCGAATGAGTGATCAGCTCAATGCCAAGACCTCCTCCGAGACTTCACAACATTAAGAAGAAATCTTGTAAATTTATACTGGCTCATGTTGTCATTTTATCTTTCTAACAAAAGAGAAATATATTTTCTTTATTTCACCCGCACATTCATACTAAACATTGCGAATATGATGATGATGATGATTATGATCCAAATTATATTCGGAGACTGTTTGGACCTTAAAGTTTCCTTACAGTAAATGTAGACAAATTTTGTCTTGCAGATGAGGAAAACCCCTAGAAAACCATCACCCAGAAAAACTGTCCTGACGGGGGATCGAACCCGGGCCCTCTCTGTATGTGGCAGCGACGCTACATGAGACTACAGCGGTGGACTTAAAAATAACTCAAAAATTAATAATATAACCACACAATAAAACATTGTATCCCTATGTCAAAATAAAGTATCCAATGATATTAAACTCGGTTAGTTTCTAAAAAAATACAGATATACCTTGCAAATTCTCCTCATAGTTGAGATATTCAGAATATTTAGAATGTTCATTTTCGATAAACATCGAAAAAAGAACAGTGAGCATTGCAATATCATCCGATTATATTCTGCCATAGCGATCGATATCCTGGTGCTATAGTAGCAACTATGCTGGGTTCGAGAGAACAAACATGGCAGAGGTCGACGGATAATTCAAATCACAAGCATGACTTGCTTCTGAAGAGTAGTATGAGTAATTTCGTAGATAGGGACTTCCATATTATAGAAAAAAAAAATCAGCATGAAATTGTCACACATATCGCGCTCAGCCCTGAATCACAAAACCAATATATTAAAGAAATTTTAATTATTTTACGTTCGAAGTTCGTCAATCCACTTCCCTTTAGAAGGAAGCAACAATTAATATTTTTATGCTGTAAAAATCAAACGATCTCGGATGTGAACACGTGAACTTCGAAAAGAAGGGCACAAAATCACAGTGACGGTAAATCGAGTCTCATTATTACAGAATATTAATTTAGTATATATGTTTTTTCTCCTTAATATAACTAGGAAGAAAAGATTTCTCTCCAACAGGTACTTATTTCAAAGGTCTACAGTTTTACGCGCTAAAACTTTAACTCAATGATTCGATAGGCCTAGAAGGTCTTTGACTTACCAGTCGGCTGCTGGCCTTACATCCACATGCATCAATTGACAGTGGTGGATAATCAATCAGCCATAGCCGTCAAAGATGATTTCTTCAACATAGAGCCTCCCCCATTTTTTGCGACTGCGCAAATTCCTCATGATACTGGGTGGGCAACGGTCTCGTACTGGGAAAAATATTATATGAGAAAAAATTCCGTGCTGACTCGAACAACCGCAAGTCCCGCAGCTGTGTCCCAAGGCATGACGCCTTAGACATCTGCTGGCACTTTATGATAAAGTTATTCAGGCAGATCTTCCGGACCAAGCCTAAATTTCTAACTCTTTTAACCTTCCGAGTCCCAGAAAATAGAGAAATTTAGTTGATAAGACATCTATAGAGACGATTCAACTGTATTCCTCTCTCTTTTAACCTCCTATCCCCACGTAAATAGTGAAACTGACTTCAAAGAGTTGTGCGACGGTGCTGAAACTACAGTGTAGACACTATTGTGGGGTTTCGTTGTTGCTCCAGCTGATTACAGAGTTGATAGCATAAGTTATTTTTTTCTCTCTCTCTCTCTCTCTCTCTCTCTCTCTCTCTCTCTCTCTCTCTCTCTCTCTATGTAGTGTATATATATATTATATATATATATATATATATATATATATATATTAATCTATCTCTCTCTGTATATCTCTCTCTCTCTCTCTCTCTCTCTCTCTCTCTATCTCTCTATCTCTATCTCCCTATCTCTCACTCTATCTCTCTATATATCTATATATATCCCTATCTATCTCTCTATCTCTATCTCTATGTCTTCTTCTTCTTCTTCACTTCCTGGTTTAGGCAAGAGTTGCCTGTTCCGTCTTCACTAATAGATCTAAGACCATCTCTTCCGAGGACGTCCGACATCTCTTCTTCCTCTTGGAAAATAATGGAAGATTTTATTTGGTAGTCTACTTTCTTCCATCCTTTCTACATGTTCTTTCCACTTATCTTGTTGTTAAATATCTTTTCTTTTATGGAGTAGATCTGCAGTTCTTTACGGATATCCTCGTTTCTTATCTGGTCCATTCTAGTGCAGCCTTTAACTCTTCTTAAAAATTTCATCTCGGCTGCTTGGATTTTACTTTCTTGTTTGGTAGTGGTAATCCAAGATTCACTCCCATACAAAAGGACAGGGACAGTCATTATTTTATAAAATTTTAATTTTGTTTGTTTATGGGCTTTATTTTTCAATGTTCTATTTATTTTACCACAAATAGCTTGAAACTGATATGTTTTGTGTTCAATATTTTTTATCATACCATAGCTGATGTCACATCCTAAATATTTAAAGTGGGATACTTGTTCAATAATTTCGTCTCTAATTACTATTTTTGCACGCAGAGTATTTCTTCCACAAAATGCCATTACTTTTGTTTTACTTATTGAAATTTTAAAATTATAATCGCTACATATTGCATTTACTTTGTAAGCAGCCAATTGTAACAGATCTTCATCATGGTGTCTATCTCTCTGAATTCAATGAAAAGAGCGTTAAGTTGGTAATCTTGGTTCAGTTGCATTTTTTCTGTTTATTTATGTTCAATAGACACCTAATCTGGATCTTTTCATTTCCATGCATGGTATTGTTTACTTTGGAAACAAATATTATGTATTAACATTATCAACTCAATTACCTGAAAAGAAAAATTAACTAAAATCGGGCGATTATTCCAGTTATATTTCATGAATGCGAAACATATCTTACTTTAAGAGCAAAAAAATACTTACAACATATAATGAGAAGGGACAGCCCAAATAGTAACAGAGGTGTCAAATTAATAATTTTGCCAATGACCGCCTAGACAGAAGGACGGACCATTAAAATCCATAATATTTGTCAACTCTCTACCTACCAGACAAAGAACATATACAGATGACAGAAAGTGGCAACATGGTAAGGAAGAGAAAGAGAAAGTCAGCATGTTAGTTAACATATTTTCCGCCTGTGTAGATTACTTGGTGGAGTAATAGTTATAATTGCTTCTGCAGCTATTCGGGCAATTTATCCAATTCTCTGTGTGCCATACCATTAATAGTGTTCTTATTGGAATTGCTAGTTTTCAACAGCGCAGACATGATTTTCCGGCTAAATTTTAATGGTGCTTTTACTGGATTGGTAGATGCGAATTTGATTACGTTTACTATCTCCTCTCTAAATATCGGAATACTTTTCAGGGCATACTGTATAAGCAGAATGTAACATACGGATTAAACGGCAAGACATCTCAATAAGATGCTGGATGGCCTCGGTTTGATCCGGGCAGCAGAAGGGTTGGACAAATCCCTTCTCTCATCTGTATCCAGACTGACTCAGTCTCCTATAGAATGAGTACCGTAAATTTTCCTGAGGGTTAAATCGGTCGGAAACAGCGCTAGTCACTCTGTTTCCTCATGTCATTGGCGAAAAATCGAATATCTAAGAGTCCCGAGACCAACGAACCTTCATTGAGTACCGTATCTTTATTTGTATAGGCAAGATTTCTTTTAAAATTAAGTAAAAAAGCAAAACAACATTAATGGAAAACAGATTCAAGAAATATGTGACTGCACGTGAATTGGAAATTAGTGAGGGTGCGTACTTCCGATGACCCAGATGTGAAAGCTATTTTGCGCAGCTAATCATTCACTTGAGCTGTTCACTTCATTGTTATGTAGATCACTTGTTCCACCCGATACTTCAATGAACGTTTTTTGCTTGTTCACTACATTATGGTAATTTTAATTTAAAATTAATTTGAAGTGGGAACCATTCACCCATTCTTCTACTCATCATACAACTTTTTTTTTCTTATTTTTGTTTATTTATCTATCAATACCATTCTTATTGCTATTACTATATTATTAATAAAAATATCATTAGGCAAGTACTTTTTAAGTCTCAATTACTCGTAATTACTGTAATCAAGTGTTTTGGAACTCTCAATAATAAAAGTATATAAAATATTGGCCTTTTAATACCTTTTTTATAGCAGTGAGATATTGATACAAAGAAAAAGAGATACCGAAACATATGGAATGACTGGTGAAATGACATATATTTGGAGAAATAGTGGATATATGGAGTTTGCCGTGCTTTTTTTAGAAGTTCACATATTTAATTTTAATGTGAATATGAAATGGTGATTATGATAAAATGGGCCTTGATTATTGCATTTCAAAATGCATAATTCGCTTTGACAATTGAGGTAAATTAAGAAACCCCTCCAGTCATGAAGATCGGCCGGGGATTTAAAACTGTTACTCACGAATACGGGTCTCAAACGCAATTATCAACAGTAATCTAACAAGAGTTTGTGTTTTTCTGAAAAAAATCACGAGCGACTTCGTAGCTCGTGATTTTGCCTAATGAAAAACTCAACCTCGCGTCGGATTTGGAATGACTATTTAGCAAATAATATAACATCAGAACCTAAAAATAATCATAATGTTTAATATTTACCAAATGTAGGATTATGCGTTCCGATCTTACTTCTGAACGATTTCTAAGTCGGCTGTATAGTTATAAATAACATATATTTACTGTTAAATCGCTTTGGGCTTGGGAAAAACAAATAACAGATGATTGTATGAGAAATAACTATTAACAACAATGTAGATTCATTATATACAACATTTACCTCAGGGGTCCTCATCTAGGGGATATGTGGATGGCGATCACAAGGTGCCCAAGCTGAGCAAAACATTTCTTCCACTTACTTGTGTTTTGCACTCTTTTAACTTTACTATCTAACCTCTCTTGGTTAACTCTTGTTTTTTCGACTCCGACGCTATTAGGGCATCCGAGGGCTAGGGAGTCTTTCCTTTCTTCCATTTCTTCTTTCCTTTATTTTCTTTTTTTCTCCAGAAAAGCCTGACCAGAGGCTATAAGATGGCAGCCCCATCACTGGTCTTGCCTTCCTTTGGCTAGTAACCAATCGAAGGGACTATTATTATGCTTTCAAGTCTTATACGAGAATTTCCCGCAACGCTGGAGGGAAAATTTTCTATAGGATCGTAACAGGCCTTGGCCTAATACTTGGAAGGAAGAAGAAGAAGAAGAATATTTTTTTAGAGCAACAGAAGAACTTCTTTTTTATAATTTTTGAAGTTGTCTTCTTTAGGAATTTCTCGCTGTACCATATCGATCGTACATTGTTCAACCGATATCCTTGTCAAAGAAGTTAATTTATTATGAACAGGAAGAGGCACAATTATCGAACTCTGAGTTTAATAGTCAAAGTAACTAAAATTATTCAGTCACATTTTACATACAACCGCGACTACTGACACATTTTATCAAAATTCCCTTTTGTTGCACATTTAGTCGACCTCTCTGGTCTCGGGATACAGTACGTTCGATTCTAGATCGGAACAAGTTTCCTAGGTAATTTTTTTGGGGGGGGGGTTCCTCACCTATAAGACAAACGTCAGAAAAATTTAGGCCAAACGATCCACGAACATCATCTAGTCATCATAATCATCATTATCACATTCGCCAAATGTTATAAGAATGTGTGTGTGTGTGTGTTAATGGTGTGTTTCGTTGTAATGTTGTGTTGTCTCGGAGGAGGTCCTGGCATTGAGCTGATCCCTCATTCGGGGAGGCTCTCCATGTCCTTGCGTGGTTGACAAAATATGTATATGGTTCATAGCTAAAATCCCCCTCCTGACATGTGCCACTTAGGGCCCGCATGGTATGTGGCACGTAAAAGTACCTATAAGGTGAGAGATTAAACTATGTTAATGGAACGGAATTTTGCTGTCCATCTTTCTATCATTAGTGGGAGCATTAATTATTATTTTATTTTTGTTTTATTTATTATTAACAGCACATGAGAGAGGTAAACTGCGTCACTGAAATCGTTACAAATTTATTATTAATAAGTTCCTTGTTATGAATACACAAGAAAACCAGCGGTTCATAATATTCCTTCTCGAAAAATACCTCATTATACTTAATTTAATTAATATTCCTATAAATGTTAATTATCGACGTCTGATTTAACTCGCTCGGTATTATTATTTTTTATTTTCAACAATATAGGCTTCTATAGAGGTTAATTCTTAATGCCTGATACAAAAAGGAAATATTTATGTGATTGCTGCAATGAATTTATTTCACCAAAAAAAAAAAGAAATATAACATTTGTTTCGTTTAATCACATAAATTACTTTCTTTTTTAAGTGGAGAGGTTATCTGCCTCTCGCACAACATCCTTACTTGGGGGGGGGGAAGATTTTCTACACCATTTACTGCCTTAGCTAGTAGGCATCGGTTTTAATGCGCCAGAAATTCGCGTATCAGTCTTCTCCATCTGCTACATACTAGCGTAATGGCCAGTGACAAGGTCTATTATATGACATCTTCTTTATAAGCTTTTTAAGGAATACAGACAAAAAGAGAATATACTAGGACATATAGCCTACGTGTAGATAAATAATGGAACACAATTATTTATTTATTTATTTTTCTTCAAATGTCCCAGGTTTATCTTTCGACATTCCTGGTTTCTCTCCTGGCATGACGTACTTGTAACCCACTTCTGAGGTTGGGGCGCCTGGACGGCGGGGTTACGTTGCCCCGATGATATGATGGGTGATGATGATGATAATGGTGCGCCAGGAGAGTCCCTAAACCTAAGCTTAACCCAAGCTGAATATGAATGATGATGATTGCGATGGCCACATGATTTCGGGGACCGTTTGGGCCTTAAAGTTTTCCTGACATTTGTCTTACAGGTGAGGAAAAACCCCGATAAAAACCTCACCCAGAAAAACTGTCCCGACCGGGGATCGAACCCGGGCCCGCTGCGTGACAAGGCAGCACGCTACCCCGAGAACACAGCGGTGGACTGGAACACAATTATAAATCAGCGATCCTAGTGGTGACCACTGTAATATTTTGTTGAGCAGTCTTTGTTGTATGAATCTCTAATATTGAAAGTCTGAAATAGTAATATTTTGTAAATATATTCACTTCTCTCACATCCTAAGAAGATGTTCAGTAGAATTTGTTTACAAGGTGGAATCGGGAAGTACTCAAAAAAACCACCAAATTCACAAACATGAGCCCTTGTGAGTATTACTTATTCACAAATATCAAAGAACATTTACAAGGCATTTGACTTCAATCAAGAGTTGATATCCAGAAAGCTCTAGATCGAAAGAGATCATGAAATGCTGCTGCAGATGGAGTGCGTCGTCTTCCAAATATGAATGAGATGCTTAAAGAAATTAAATATGGGCTCAGTTCTGGAAATACATGATATTATGCGTTATGGGACTCTTGACGTCCCAACTCCTTTCAAAAAGCAAACTGATAATGTATTGTCCCAAATCCATTAAAAAAAGTTAAAATTAAAATATATAAAACTATTATTTCCCAGTTATATTATATGTATGTGAAACATGGACTCTTACTTTAAGGGAGGAGTAAAGATTGTGCGTATTTGAGAATAAAGTTCTTAGGACAAATTTTGGATCAAAGAGAGATGAACAGACAGACGAATGGAGAAGACTACATAACAGTGAGCTACATGATATTTATAGGAAACTAGATATAATAAGAATACTTAAGTTTCGGAAACCAAATGAGTAGGACATGTGGCACGAATGGGGAATGAAAGACGGACATGAAAGTTTCTTGTAAGAAAACCAGATGGGAAAAGCCCAGTTCGTAGACCAAGAATGAGGTGGGAGAATGACATTAACCATGAATTGAGGGAAGTAAAAAAAGCAGGAGATGTTAGGAAAAACTCAGGATAGGGATATATGGAAAACGCAGCCAAAACTCTAAGGGTTCGACAGTGCCAGTGAGTTAGTTAATTAGAGCATTTTGGAAGTAAATGAACTCACATTAAAAACTCAAAAAAAATATGCCAGACGTATACTTAGGCAAGCTTTCTTCTATAATCCATTTGGAAAACCAGATTTGTCACTCCGTGTACATAATAGATGTTCATGTAATAAATGTTTGCGATCACCACAACTCGAACATTTCCCATAACAGTGGACTGGCCGTGCTGAATTGAACATTGTGCAATTTATGTTGTAGCACTCAATATTATCCGATCTCAGGTTGTTCGATGTTTTCTTTAAGAAATATGTGAAGGATATGATATAAGCAACATTACTTGCACTGCACTTAGCAGGTAAGCAGCGTAAAGTTGACCTGTTAACACAGTTGATTAGGCTAAGCTGGCATGCGTCTGGGAGAAATGGGAGTATCGCGTAAGCATGTGTTGTGTCACAAAAAATATAAACTTGGAGAATTACTACACACTGACGTAGTCTCTCCTTTGTTAGAATTCAGTAGACAAAGTTATTTTAATTACGCATATTTGCCCACAGATATCATGAATGGTATGTGGTGAGCATATCGACACAACGTGACATCTAGGCAGGCAACTAAAGCATTACTTGGATGACAAGGTCGGCAAATTTTGCTTAGAAGTTTTTTTATTCAGGCTTAAGGATCTTTAACGAGCCTGAAAATCTTCATACTCTGGTCCCACGGCTTAAAGTTCCTGCCGGAGAGCTTGCTCCTTGGAATTTTCCATCCTAAAAAGATCCTTCGGGCCCGACAGGAAATAAACCAGGAACCCTCGGGACCAGAAGCAAGGAGCATAACCACTAATCCATTGCGACCGACAAACATGCAGAATTAACCTATCATAAAACAAATTTATTACATGATTCATAGGAATTGTTTTATTTTTGTACAAATCGCTTAGAATTTCCCTGTATTGTAAATACTAATCATCATCCTGAATTGAGTTAGGGATCTGATAAAGGGATTTAATTGTTTATTCATGGGACGCCATAGCGAAGTTTTCATTTTGAGTAATATTTCTATGCTGTCTTAGAGAACTTTTCGAACGTATTCTCAACTAACTCAATGGCACTATCGAACCCGTAGGTTTATGGCCGCGCGGACATAAGCTCTCCATACTTCCCTATCCTGAACTAATGTTTTCCAATCATTCCCTGTATAATCTACTTCCCTCAAATCATAGTTAATGTTGTTCTCCCACCTCATTCTTGGTCTACCAACTGGGCGTTTTCCCTCTGGTTTTCCTACAATAAGCTTCCATGCACCTCTTTCATTCCCCATTAAGGCCACATGTCCTGCCCATCGCAGTCTACAACACTTAACTGTTTATATTTGGCTTCCTATAAAGACCATGTAGTTCACTGTTATGTAAGTCTTCTCCATTCACCTGTCTGTTCATCTTTCTTTGGTCCAAACATTTTCCTAAGAACTTTATTCCCAAATACTTGTAATCTCCATATAATATAATTGGTAAAATAACAGTTTTATATATTTTCAGTTTAACGTTTTTTGAAAGGAGTTGGGACGCCAAGAATCTGTGTAATGCATAATAGCACGCATTTCCAGAATTCAGCCTATGTTTAATTTATTTTTGTATCCCATTCCTATTTATGATCTTTGTTCCTAGGTATTTTAATTCAGCCACTTCCTCAAAATTTCTCTCCTTTGTTATCAGCTGTCAATTTCTATTATATAATGTATTTCTACGTGTGACTATATATTTAGTTTTATTGATATTTACTTCGAACATATTCTCAAGATATAGGCCTACCAATTCCAATGTTGCTGAAACATGGAAATTGTTAAATAAAATTCATGAATTTATTTGAGTCACCCAATTTTCTCAATGTTTGTTTGTCAAATCATTAAATGGTATGCATTTAAAAGGATTATATAATTATTTAAAAAATTATGCTTACAAAACAGTTGACTGCTGAGTATTGTTACCTCACTGAAAGTTATTTTTCAATTATTAATTTCATTCTTTTTACAGACATTTGAAAATAAATCTCGTCTAGAATATTTCGTTGTATCCAGTATGAAAACATACATTTTGTAGAGATTCACTGGCTTCCATAATTTATATTATTAATAACTATGGCTTGTCATTATGGAATTAGGTTTACTTCCTGGTATTGATGACTGAATTAATAAGTGCTTTCTTAGTAGGCTAATGATGATGATGATGATGCATATAGATTTAATTTTCATACATTATGTGACGTAACATATACAACCATTTCCGTTATTTTTTGTGATTCTACGAACGAGTTTAATACAAATCAAGTGGATCATATGAAATAAAACAAATATCAATGTCACGCAAAGATAACTTACAGTCGCACAACCTATTACTTATTTTATTGAAAAAAACAAATAATAATAAATTGTTCAACTTCATGTCTGCTAAGTAGGCAGAATGTGTGAAAATTATCCAATATTCAGTCATCATAAAGCCGGTTAGGAAAACTCGTTATCTTCGAGCGCACATGGGCCTTTGAGTCTTCAGCTGTTAATGCATTATTATCGGCTATGAACATGAATCGGCATCAAGTGAGAACAAAAGTCAAATGAATAAGTAAGAAAAATGATAAATTTCAAAATCTGGCAATGAAACGAAATAGTCAGCGACATAAATGAGATTCTCATCTGTTTATAAATCATGATACCATAATTCAGGAAATATTTAAACTTTTCTTTCCCAGAAATCGTGTATTTGTTACTTAAAATAAGCCTATATAAAAAGTGTGATTATATTTACTCCAAGAAATGTATAGGCCCTACTTAAAATCTGGGAACAAATATTACTTCCAGTCTAAATTTGACTGACTGATTAATTGATCCAACCATCCATTAATTTATAGGTTTCTACCCAAGGGCAGATTCATCAATTCATCCACTCTTTATCATCCGTCCGTCCGTCCGTCCGTCCGGCCATCCATCCATCCATCCATCCATCCATCCATTTATAGGTTTCTGCCCAAGGGCAGATCTCTCACTGCAAACTCTGCATTCACCACTTTTCTTTATGTCTTACTTTTACTCTTCATATCTGCAAACCTTTCATTTATGTATCTTCGTGTTAACTGTCATATCAACTTTCCCGGGCAATTATTCCGTCTACCATTCCTTCAAGTGCATTTTTGTAAGGCAATTTCTCCTTATCCAGTATTTAGCATGTATTCCAGCCAATTTCATTTCATCTTTTATATCATTCTAGGCATATCCATCTTTAACTAGCTGTTCATAGTCTTCTTCTTCTTCTTACAAGGATTAAACATTATTGATTCGTTCTGGCTCCAATTATCATTGCTGCTATGTCTATCTCTTTCGTGGACGTCCCCGATCTCTTTTTCCTCTTCTCGGTTGATGGTTCAGACTTTTCCAAGGCAATCTGTTGGTATATATTCTTCAAACATGTTCATACCATTTTCTCCTATAGTATTTTATCTATCAGACTGAATATTTCGTAGTTCTTTAAGAATATCTTCACTTAGTTTTTTATCCTTTATATAAAGTATATCCTATCACAAATCTTAAATATTTCATTTCTGCGGCTTCTATGCTTTTAATTGACTGTTTATTCAGAGTCCATATTTCTGAGCCATACAATATTGCAGGCACAGCCAATACTTTATAACATTTTAAATGTGTTTCTTTTCTTACTTTCTTTCCCAGTGTTCTTTTAAGGGCGCCACATAAATATTTAAATATTTATAATTTATTATTTACATGTCTTTTTCTCTATTACAGCCTAAAGATATACCTAGATAATTGAACTATTTTACTTGTTCTAGCGTTTTGACATTTAATACTATTTTTGTTCTTTACAGCTGTTCTTGACACAAGTTCAATATACTTTTCGCTAAAACTTAAGTATCTCTTCTCACACTACCATCACCCCCAGTCAGCTATTGATGACACATTCAAACCTCCTGCTGTAAGCATTTCAGCAGTGCCGCATCTTATTTTAGGACAAGTGTCGACTTTTCTTCACTGGTATTAGAAACATGATAAAAAGGATCACTTATGTTTCGCTAAAATGTATGAAAGAAAAAGAGAGAGGTGAGTTCAAGCTGTTTCCTGGAATTGAGATTCTTGAAGTTTTAGCGAACAATATACTTATTTTGTCTCTCCGCCTTATACGTTTATATTTTTCTATGATCATATATTGAATTGCTTCTCATCTTTCCATCATCGCGTTAGGGAGGAAATAAGTTATACACAGCATAACTTTGGTTATATTAAAGAAGAAAAACTAGAGAGTTTATGTCATGTGCACATGTTGTATTAGGGCTTATAAATCACCCCACACCTGCAAAGTAGCTGTCATCAACTTCAACTTCCCCGTGCAACATTCACACAACAAGTGAAGTAACTCTATCCTATGTTCCCCCGCCAAATCAACTCAAATATATTATCTTCACTGAAAATCAAATAAATCGCTATTCTCTACAAATTGCAATTATATTGTGTATCTTGGTGCTCTCGTCTGTGAATCTTGGGTTCGCAAATTGATTACATCATAACACTGGTCAACATGATTTTTGTCTCATGAGTACCAATAATTGTATTTAATGTACTTTTTTATAGTGTTTTAAAATATGTATTCGGAATTTCTCCATCACCCACAGTTTTTTTTAATTTCAATTAATGGATTTAAATAATTATTTTTTAATAAACGTTTTTCCGTCCATTTGACCATTATAAAATAAAACCAAATGAGCTAATTCAAATGGTTTTAGCTATGGAAAAGAGATATCAAGTCAAATGGAATCCTAATATGCTGGCCGATTATTGTTGGACCATCAAGAGGGATGCTCCACAGGCGAAATATAGCAGAAAATCGTCATTTGTTACTTTCTAGGTGAGTCCGAAAGTTCGAGTATTGTGTAGTTATGAATGTAGAAAATGTTAAAAGTGTTTGAAATTATAAAATGCTCGTCTCTCGGAAACCTTGCGTGATGGAGAAAAACCGATATCATATTCGAATTCAGGAGAAAAAATAATATCACAATCACATATTTTTCTTTCTGAGACAAAAAAAAGTTTCTTTTTTGTTGCTCAGTGTAATCTAAGTTATTTTTTCGAACAACATTGCTGTCAGACGAGGCGTCTGACGGCTAAAGTTAACGTAACTACCAGTAGTTATACATTTTTATCTCAGGACGAGTCTTTATCCGAAATTCTTTAGCTTTGGGTACCTGAGCTCCCTAGTTTAATTTTACAAACTCCACGGCGCGACAGGTCTAGAAGGTCATTGGCTTACCAGTCGACTGCTGACATCACATCTACATGTGTTAATCACAGAGGTAGACAATCATCCTGCCTGTGTAGAAGTGACATGGTCAGCCCCCCAGCCGTTATATCTGATTTTCTCAACCTGGATCCCACTACTTATTGTAGCTACACAAATTATTCACGGTTCTGGGTGGGCACCGGTCCCATACTGGCCGAAATCCCATAAGAAAATGTCTTCCCCCCATGAAGACTCGAATCAGCGCAAGTCCCGCAGCTCTGCGCCAAGGCATCATGACTTAACCACTAGGCTGCGACACGCGGGGCCTCTAATTAAATTATTAAGCTATTTTTTCTGAAATTAATACCTAACTAAGACCCTGGCTCTATCAAACCCGTAGGTTCATGACGGCAAATGAAATAAAACTTACAAGAGACGAATTGTTACATTATGAGAATAAAAATGATTTTAATGTTGGAACCGCATGTGAGACAATAAAAGAATTTAATCATCTCTGTGACTAAGGTATAGCATTGTTGTTTTTCATGCAGAATATTCGGGTTCGGATTCATAACTTCGTTGAATACGATTATTATGGCTGAGATATTCAGTGTTATCACATTAAGAACTAAACAATAAAATCAGAATCATCTAATTAACAATACTACAATCAAATTATCACAGTTCCATTAAATGACATGAAAAACATCTGCCATTTGAAAATTGAAATATCCAGATCACACTTAAAATATACTCGTAGTATCTCCAACGAGTGAACATAATAACTTGGTAAATAAGATAAAATTGTATTTTTCGTAAGTTGTAAATTTATTTCAAGGAGTTGAACAAAAATAAATCAAACTAGGAAGACTTAACTGTTAAAGATTGTTTTGAATAATCAAGGGCAAATTTTTCACACAATTTACACATTAAGTAAATCTCCTTTTAACTTTTCAGAGTTAAGACAACTTTGACGAGCAGGGAAACAAAACTTTCTTCATGTAAACTAAATTAGAGAGAACAGAGAAATCAGCAGGGATCGCTGTCTTAAACTCATGTTACACCAAACTTTTACTGCTCTTTGCAGGATTCCACTAAACCTCCAATTATTCTAATTTATTTCAGAAACTGTTATTATATTCAATGATTTTTATTTTAAACTATTTAAAAAACTATTACCCACATTAACTACTAGTCTCGAAAGGCCTACAGAGTTTTAAAACAACTTAAGCTGAGGAGACGGACCTACAAGGTAACTATTTTATAGTTTTTAATCATACATTATATCACTATTAACTACAGTGTTGTCATTTCTTTTTTACACGCTTTATATTAGCTTGACCTATATCTGTCAATGTAACGAAATCTTTCAACACGAGTTTCACCCACTTAAAATCACTGGATCGACTTGAAACTTTATATACTTGTAAAGGACCAATGACAATACAATAATTTCATAAAATGATATATAATATACAATAGGTTGCAGACTTATCGACTTTTTAATCCATCGTTGTAAGAAATTCATATTATATCCTCTGGTAGCTCAGTTGGTAGAGTGGTGGACTGTAGTGGTATGTAATTTCAGTAATCCATAGGTCGCTGGTTCAAATCCGGCCCGGAGGATTTTTTTAGAAGAATATTACTTTTAGCTCATACTACAATAGTCATCATCATCATCCTGTCAGGTATTAGTCCTAGAAGAACTGTTACGGCCGGAGAAAGCGGTTTTCGTGCCATCTTTTCATAGATCGACCAAGTGACCGTTTCCCATTTGGACAGTAGTTCATTATTGCCTTGGGGATCCTGGATCTAGCCATTCTTGAGACATGTTCCTTCCAGTTTAGCTGATATCTGGAGATGTAGTCCAGTATTGGTGACACATTAAGTTCTTGAAGGATTTCTACATTTTTCTTTCGATCCAATTTGGTGTAGCCAACTGTTCGACGCATAAATTTCATCTCACAAGCTGTTAGTCTGCTTTCATCTCTCTTCCTTATAGACCACGCTTCACTCCCATAACGTAGGACTGGTCGAGCCATTATTTGATAAAGACGAGTACGAGTTGATTTTTGCACTAATGAAGGTTTTAAAACTCTATTAATGATTCCCATTGATTTGTTGAATTTCACAATTTCTCTGATAAATCCAAATTTTCAACAAAAGAGAGTTTATATCCTAAATAAGTAAACTCATTAACTCTCTCTAAAATGTTGTTATTTAAACAAATTTTGCTTGGTATTGGGAATTTTCCACAAAATGCCATTATTTTAGTTTTATTGGTAGATATTTCCATTGAATATTTCTGGGCTATCAAATTTAAATTATGTATTGACCATTGTAAATCATCTTCAGATGTTGCTAGTAAAACAAGATCATCTGCAAACATTATTTATCTAATTTTAAATTTATATTGATAGTGATACTTCCATGTCTTGTTTCTCTAAATCTTTTACAATGCATTCAAATATATGTTAAAAAGTAGTACTACAATAGTATCGAATTTAAATATATTTACATTTTTATCTTATTTTGTAAAATATTAATGACAATTTTGTAAACTTACTACATTGTAATTTATCCAAAAAAATATGAGAAGGATACGATTAACTGTAACTATTTATCTGTATTAAAATATTAAAAAATATTATAATGATGTTACATAATAATAATAATAATAATAATAATAATAATAATAATAATAATAATAATAATAATAATAATAATAATAATTTAAAAAATATATATAACTATATTCGTGCCTAGACACTAAAAATATCGCAAGCAATTAAATTAAATCATCATCATCATAGTACATTCACGAATTTAGGCCATTTATTGACCTGTTTCGGCCTCAAAAGAAACACCATCCAGAAGTCTTTTGAGTGGACGTCCTGGTCTTCTTCTTCCTGCAGGTTGATATCTTAACATTAGTTTGGGTATTCTGTGATCTTCCATTCGATGAACATGTTGTATCCATCTTGACTTATAATCAGAAATTTTGTTTTCTAAAGATTCCATGTGTAATTCTTCTAAGATGTCTTCATTTTTTTTGTGATCTAGTAGTGTGTATCCTGCAGTCCTCCGAAGATATCTCATTTCAGCAGATCTAAGTCTCTGTATATCCTTCTGTTTCAACGTCCATACTTCGCTACCATACAAAAGAGTTGGAAGAGCCAGTGTTTTATACACTTTCAGTCTTGAATGCTTTTGGACTAACTGTGGCTTGAAGATAGAATTTATTAACCCTAAAATTCTTAAAAATTTAGATATTTTTGCATTTACATCCTTTTCTTCTTCATATGAGATATTGCATCCTAGATATGTAAAATTATTCACCTGCTCCAAAATTTTATTGTCCAGTACAATTTTACTTCTGACAGGATCTACACCTTGAAATGCCATAATTTTTGTTTTTTCTGTAGATATCTTTAATCCATATTCTTCTGTAATTTTGTTAAGTTCATACAGACCTTTCTGTAGATTATCTTCGGAATTTGCTATTATTATTTGGTCATCTGCAAACAATTAAATTAAATTAAAAATATAAATAATAGTTTAAAAAACTAAAACAACACGCTTTATTAGAATACCAAACTAAAAAATAAAAAATAAATAATAGTTAAAAAAACTAAAACAACACGCTTTATTAAAAAAGCCAAAGTAAAAAAATGAAGAAAAAAAAATTCCAACACGCTTGGGATAAAATTAAAGTGGTCAACACAAAAATTATCTCCAACATATCTAGAATAAAACTAGAGTTGTCCACAAAAAAAATAATTTTACCATCAAAAGCGTGCGGTGTTTTTTATGGTTTTTACGTTTTCTTCTTAAATACTTTACTTTTACCAATATCTGTTTGTTATCAGATATATTAATTCATATAAAGCACCCCACGCTTTTGATGGTAGAATTATGTTTTTTGTAGATAACTCTAGTTTTATTCTAGATGTGTTGGAGATGATTTTTTTGTTTACCACTTTAATTTTATCCCAAGCGTGTTGGAAATTAGAATAAGGTTTCATTTGTTAGTTCGGTTTTCTAATAAAGCGTGTTGTTTTAGTGTTTTGAAATATTATTTATTTTGCACATAGTTTTTTCTAGCTAATATCTAAGGTCATACATGTCGGAGCTTCAATCTCTGGTTATATGAAATATGCTGTGCGGATGTTTGACATTTGTTTTCTGTTAAAGTCAACTGATTACATTGAAGTTTGCCGAACGAGTTGGATTAGATAGTAGCAGATTTAAATCCCACCCAATCTGAGATTTGTCTGGTCTTCCTCAATAATCAAGACATAATATACTGTGTTGGAATTTCATTATCGGGATTCATTTCATTATATGCATCATTTCATAGCATCAGATAATTATAAATAGCCTATAAATAAAACAATTTGGAGGCGTTCAGCTGTAATTTCTAGAAGAGATAAAATAAGAAAAACAGTGTAATTAAACAAAAGATGAATGTTCAAACTTAAATTCACTCATCCCTGGGAAATCAATATACTGGCACAAACAAGATACGGGTTTTTCCAGGAAAATTCCTCCCTTTTAGATTTATCTAAAATAAAAATTGTCTATTATAGGTAATACAATAAATAATTGACTTATCTTGTTATAACCGTATGAAGCGGCATAAAAACAATATCCATTGATAAAATAACAAATAAATTGAAAAGAAAAATGACTTATCTGGTTGAATGAGTGAATGTGGATTTAATAAAAAAAACAATTAAAATGGCAAGGTAATGTAAAAGAATGGCAGAAGATAGTTTCTCATAAGTAATGCCACGAGTGATTTCCAAATTATCGATAAATTCACGACTCACGAAGTGAGGAGAATTTGGAAATCAAGAGTGGCATTTGTTAGGACTATTTAACGAATAAAATTAAGCTGTTTACTCACAAATCATTATTTAACTATAGTTATTTTAAAATATTTATATATTTAATGTAAACGGCGATGTTCGAAAACAACTGAGAAACGATAGGTACGCTTCATCTGCTTCTTTTGTTTATCACTGCAACCAGATCATACTATTTATTGCCAAAGGAACGCAATATTGTAAGAATGCTCTCTAGTGGAGAAAATATGAAACACATCAAACTGTATATTAATTCATTTCTGATGTCGTATGATGCAAATATGACAATTATATTTTTCTGGATTGTTACCTGGGGGAAAATACATTTAAGAAAGTGCAAACAGTGGTTTCTTTTTTTTTGGTATAATCAATTGCTACAAATGTTTTTATATTAACTCCTGCAAGCGCTATGTGTTGACATCTATGCACTATATAGCCTATACAATCTGGTAGCCGTATTTATTACAGGCTCAGTCACTGCAAAATAATGGTCAGACCTGTTCAGAATATTAAAAAGGAGGAGCTTTCTTTAATATGGTAAATTTAACACTGATAAATATTTCGTGAAACACGACTCTGATTGGTTGTAAAACAGAAATCATTGAAACGTGATTGGTCATTGACTCCCATTTGGGGCATGAGTTAAATAGTCAAGAATAATACTAGAATAGGTGCCACTTGGTAGAAGAACAGGACGGCCAAAAATAAGGTGGACTGATGGTGTTTTGAGCGGCATGAGGAAAAAGGATTGGACGATAGAGATTGGAATAACATAGAGATGTGGAAAAGAATGAGAGTAGATTAATTGGGCGCAGGAATATGTGAAACCTGCTAAATAAAGAAATACTACATGGGCTAAATGTTAAAGGCGTCTTTATATAAGACAAAATTAAAATCAAACTTTATCTCAAAACTGTATTTTATATAACGCAAATATTAAATATAATTTTATCTACCAGATTTTAAGGAGAGTCGATTGCGACGAGGACTAAAAGTAATTCCTAAGAAAATAATTATATATCTGATTTTAATTATCTGATATTATTATTTAAAACAATTGAAAGTGTTGTATTCACGTAGACTTTCACGGCCGGAGTTGCTATGATGATCTTTATGAAGATTTTCGGGCTGTAGGCCGTGGTCGTGAGGCTTGTAGTTCCCCGACGTTTCGCCAGAGATTGCGTCTCAAGACAACCCTTGAGGATGCCAGACGCAGTCTTTGGCGAAACGTCGGGGAACTACAAGCCTCACGACCACGGCCTACAGCCCGAAAAAATTCATCAAGATCATCATAATTGAAAGTGTATTTAGCTTTAAACGTTTTGTCTCATGAGTACCAATAGTTGTACTTAATGCAGTTTTTTATCGTGTTTTCAAATATGTATTCGGAATTTCTCCATCACCCACAGTTTTTTTATTTCAATTTAAATTAATGGATTTAAGTAATATTTTTTTAATAAACGTTTTTTCGTCCATTTGTCCATTGTAAAATAAAACCAAATGAGCTAACTAAGGCGATTTCAGCTATGGAAAAGAGATATCAAGGCAAACTGAATCCTAATATGCTAGCCGATTATTGTTGGACCATCAAGAGGGATGCTCCACAGGCGAAATATAGCAGAAAATCTTCATTCTTACTTTCTAGGTGAGTCCGAATGTTCGAATATTGCGTAGTTACGAATGTAGAAAATATTAAAGTGTTTAATTTTATAAATTCCTGTTTCTCGGAAACCTTGCGTGATGGAGAAAACCCGATATCACATTTGAATCCAGGAGAAAAAATACTATCAGAATCACATATTTTCTTTCTGAGATAAAAAAAAGTTTCTTTTTTGTTGCTCAGTGTTATTAGTCACCGATTAATATGAACATCGAGGTACAAATGTTTCATTTTCTATTCTTGGTCTACCAACTGGACGTTTTACCTCAGGTTTTCGTACAAGAAGATTCCATGCCCGTCTATTATTCTCCATTCGTGCCACATGTCATGCTCATCGCAGTCTACGAGATTTAACTGTTCTTATTATATCTGGTTTCCTATAAAGGTCATGTAGCTCACTGTTATGGTATGAAAATAAATAAATAAAATAAATTCGTGACACGATGTCAATATCAATGGCCCATTGGCTAACACCCCAGCCTCGGAATCAGAGTTCAAACCTGGCTGTAGCCAATAGATTTGATCAGTTTGCTGTGAAATCGAAAATGGTATGATTAGTTTCAGTCAAAATCAAGAAGCCATTCATATTGAAGATAAGATAATTGTTAAAAATATGTATCACACATTTTTTGTAATATCATCATTATCATAAGTAATGCCACGAGTGAGTTCCAAATTATTGATAAATTCACGACTCACGAAGTGAGGAGTGAATTTATGTAGAGAATTTGGAAATCAAGAGTGACATTTGTTAGGACTATTTAACGAATAAAATTAAGCTGTTTACTCACAAATCATTATTTAAATATAGTTATTTTAAAATATTTATATATTTAATGTAAACGGCGATATTTGAAAACAAATGAGAAACGACAGGTACGCTTTACTTGCTTCTTTTGTTCGTCACTGCAACCAGATCATATTATTTATTGCCAAAGGAACGTAATATTGTAAGTATGCACTCTAGTGGAGAAAAAATGAAACACATCAAACAGTGTATTAATGAATTTCCGATGTCCTATCAAGTAATTATGACAATTATATTTTTCTGAAAAAAAAATACATTTAAGAAAGTGCTAAGTGGTTTCTTTTTTTGGTGGTATAATAAATTGCTACAAATGTTTTTATATTAACTCCCGCATGCAGTATGTGTTGACATTCATGCACTATATATACACTCTTGTAGCCGTATTTCTTTGTGAGTCAGTCACTGCAAAATAATGCTATGACCTATTCAGATTGTTAAAAAGGAGGTGCTTTCTTTATTATGATAAACTTTAGTTGGTAAATTCTAGGCAAAACACAACTGTGTTTGGTTATAAATCAAAAATCATTGTAACGTGATTGGTCATTGACTCCCATTTGGGGCATGAGTTAAATAGTCAACAATAATCACGGTTTAAGCCCATGTGGCTTGTTCCGGCATCATAGATTCTTATTCAAAAAGTGGAATCCTTCTCTTTTCCGGTCTACTAATATTCCTGTCTCCGATTGATATGTAATTCAATATAATTTTTGGTATGCGTTCAACTTTCATTCTTTGAACATGTTCTTTCCAGTTCTTTCTACATTATTTTATTTTATCGAAAGGTTTAAAATATTTAGCTCATTTCTAAGGTCTTCACTTCTTATTTTATCTAGAAGTTTGCAGCCAGCTACATTTCTCAGAAATCTCATTTCAGCTGCTTCTATAATCTTGTCTTCTCATTTAGTTAAAACCCAAAATTCACTACCATAAAACAGTAAGGGTACTGTCACAGCTTTATAAAATTTTAGATTTGTTTCCTTTATTGTATTTTTTGTAAGATTATTAAGTAATATGAAATGTCAGCTACCAACCAACGAATATGCTATATTAAAATTAACAAAAAATCAGAGTATGGTTTCCATCGGAAGATAAATAAAATAGCCTATGTTGTAGATATACGATACATAAAATAGCCTCAAGCCTGTAATAACTGAGTGAGATGAAAATGTTTAACCCTTTCACTACCTGCTATGAACTACAACACCCTAGCTACCTCAAATGTGAATGAGCATCGAAAAAAATAATCCTGCTGATGTTGAACTAGTTTCGAAAGGCCTACATTTTTTAAACAAATCTACCCAAGTTAAAGAAAATTGTACTTTAGTACAATGATTTTACAAACTGTTATATTTAAAAATTATTAATCAATTGAATAATGAATTTAATTGGTGTTTACTTGATGAGAATCCGTAACTTATTTAATTAAATGAAAATTACAATTTTATGTGATTTTCATATTTATTAAAATGTAATTTAGTTGCAGCTGTTTCGGTACTTTATACATTTTTCAGACATGATAAAAAATTAATCAATTTTGTTATTATAGTACACAACGACTGTAACTATGCAACAATATTTTCTTTTTTACAATTTCTTTTATACATTTAAAAGTGGCGATTCATTCAAATCTAGTTGGAATTTAACAGTTTATTACCACTTTTCAATTTATTTATTTCTACAACTTCTAAAAGGGCCAACTTCTTTCCTTTGTCACAAACATGTACAATTTTAAAATTTGGATCAAAACAATGATCATATTGGAGTAGGTGGTTAGCATATTTTGAATTGTCTAAATTTCTCTTATATGTTATATAAAATTTATATTGTGTAAAAGACCGATTTATCTTACAACAGCTTGTAACAGTCAGGTATGACTGAAATTATTTCTGTCACTCTACAGAGAATGTGAATACATTGGAATATGTGCTTACTGAATTTCTCAAACCTAGTTTTCAGTTTTATACAAATTTAGCAGTTTCTCATACCAAGTTAGCTTTTCAGTCGTTCCTAATGAAGCAAAGCGAACAAGTTTATACATTTCTGATTATTTACTTTTTTTGAATATCGTGTAGTTTGTATTCTAATATCCCGCGCCGTAGCCGAGTGGTTAAGGCAAGAAGCCTTGGCGCAGAGCTACGGGACTTGCGCTGGTTCGAGTCTCCATGGGAAAGAATTTTTCTCATGGAATTTCGGCCAGTATGGGACCGGTGCCCACCCAGCATCGTGAGGCCTATGGGTAGCTATACTAATTAGCGACTCCAGGTTAAGAAGACCAGCTATAACGGCTGGGGGACCCGATATGCTGACCCCATGTCACCCCTACACTGGCTAGATGAGCGTCTACCTCTGTGATTAACACATGTGGATGTGAGGCCAGCATCCGGTATGTCGCGCTTGGATTTTTTTATTCTAATGTTTCATTTCAACTCATATACAAGTTGGGTTTTTTCGCCTTTCGTTTTTTTTCTTCCTCTCCCTCCTTTTTTCTTTTTTTTTTGTGGAAACGTATGGCATTCAAAGCTAATTGATAAGATAGCTGAAATGTCACATTATATGAATAATTTTATTTGACTAAACAAATTCATAACATTAGAAAGAAAAAATCATATATAAAAGATATATTTTATTGTATCCAGCAAAGACGAGGCATTTTTTTTTTGGAAACACATGACATTCAAAGCAAATTGATAAGATGACTAAAAGATCACATTATATGATTAATTTTTATTTGGCTAAACAAATGCACAATATATCAGAAAGAAAAATTGGTATCTAAAAGAATAATTTTATTATAAGACATGCTAAAAATAGTGAAAGTAAATACCGAACAAGTTGGCTCAAGATATATTGTTTGAGACTCATAATCAGGAGGTGCCGGATACAAACCCCGGTGTCAAACATATTTTTTCTGGTTTTCCTCAGATACCATCGCAAATTATACACTGGATTTAACATCCCGATTCTATTTCATCATATTCGCCATTTCTTAGTATCGTTAAAAATAAATAACGTAGTCAAGAAATGCCTGTATTTAATAAAGTCAGAAGAAAAATATTCAAATATTGAAAACAGCACATTTATAGAATGGAGAACTATAAACTAAATGTAGTAGTAGTAGTAGTAGTAGTAGTAGTAGTAGTAGGACTTTATTAGACAAAAAGTAAGATATTTACAATATTATTTACAAATATGGGTCGCACGAGCAGTAAGCCGTACGTGCTGTTGACAGTCCGATACAATAAAGTAATAATTGGTACTAGTGTAAAGAAAAATAAATAACAAAAAAAGCAATAACATTACAATTACATAAAGAAAACACAATAATATTACAATTAAATAATAACACAATAGCATTATGCACTAAAAAAACATTAACATTACAATTACATAAAGAAAACACAGTAATATTACAATTAAATAATAACACAATAGCATTATACACTAATTAATTTATATATAATTGTTAAGAATTAATGGTATTGCATTTTGATAACATATATTTATTCATGAATGAGTGTTGTCCTTATTTTCCGCGTTTTGTCCAGAAATTAACCGAGGTTTATCCAATTTTCTGGATTTACCAATAACTCGTAGCATGCCAATCTTTCCCGATTTGAATTTAGAAATCTTTCCGGTAATAACTGACGTCTCATTAATATGATCTGAAGATAATCAACCACTGCACTAGGAGAAAAAGTAAAAGGAAGAAGTCCAAGGAGATTATATAAGATAGGCCTAGTGGGTTGCCTGTCATTTGAAGAGATTAGTTGCATGAACGTATGCAAATAAAAAAAACTAAATAGTCAGCAAAATTCTGGTACAGACTGTCAGATGGTGTCACATGGTGACATGGCAGGAGAAATGTTGCGGTGAAGCATGTGTCAGGAGCATAGAGAACCGAGGTCAGGAGTACGTGACCACAACATCTCATTCCCAGGGTTATGCAACTGGTCTCCTAATTACTGTATTTTTTAATTCGTCTCTTAAAAGTAAACACTTCAACAGAAATAGTAGTTATTCACTTAATGTGTATCCCAGGTCATTAATGTTGTTATTCGAAGCGCAAAAGTGTAACAATTTTGTTCTGAGGCCTCTTAGTTCATACTTCAGTTTATTTTACATGATATAATTCAGGAAGGCATGTGGCCCATAGTATATTTTCTTTTTGAAGAAATACACATACACACAGATATATATATATATATATATATATATATATATATATATATATATATATATATATAAGAATAAAGAAGGTTTATTTACTGCGTCAAGCATTCCATTCAAAGCACTGGTTCAGACGTTTCGACATGATCATACATGCAATTATCAAGGAATGATTCCTTGAATGTGGAACCATGTAGAAACATTCAAGGAATCATTCCTTGATAATAGAATATGTGGGATCATGTAGAAACATCGGAACCAGTGGCGAGAGACCAATATTGAATCTTTGATGCGGGAAACCCAACAAACCTTTCTTAATCATTCTTATATCTGAAAAAATATACACTATAATTATATATATGTATATATATATATATGTATATATGTATATATATATGTGTGTATATATGTATATATATATGTATCTCCAAACATAGTAATTCTGCCTGAGGGCAGGTCTTTCACTGCAATCATAGCACTATCATTCTATGCTTTGCAGCTTTACTAGGGAATTACAAGTGTGGTAGCTTCCCGTTGCTTTCCACACCGGCGAAGGATGATGATGATAATGGTGATGATGATGATGATGATGGCCGGATGATTTTCGGGAACCGTTGGGCCCTACGCTTCCTGACATTTGTATTACAGGCGAGGGAAAAACCCGAAAAAAACCTCACCCAGGAGCCTGTCCCAACCGGAAATCGAACCCGGGCCCGCTGCGTAACAAGATAGCACGCTACCTCGAGACCACAACGGTGATTATATATATATATATAATCGAAAAATCTCAACAATACAACTCTTGCAGTATGTACACCTAATGAGAATGGTTGAAGAGAAGTAGCAAGGTTGGCTTATGATTGGATTCCATCAAGACGACGGAAAAAAGGAAGACAACGGACAACATGGGTGAAGGATATGTGGGAAGCAATGGAGAGGCATCTTCACAGCCATATATAATTATTTTTTATTTATGTCATGTGACTAATTGTATTATATAATATTTGACTATCAGAAGATGTGAAAACATTGAAACTGACTATATATATATATATATATATATATATAGAGAGAGAGAGAGAGAGAGAGAGAGAGCGAGAGAGAGAGAGACAGAAAGAGGGAGAGAGTATAAATCTCTAAATTTCAGATTAAAATAAGAAAGGTGACGGAGTATTTTTAGATAAAGAGCCTATGATATGCATGTTGAATTGTTTATACACAATAATTTATGTCATCGCGGAAAACAGGCCTGAGTTACCCATGAACGAAATTAGAATAGCAGAGCGCTTGATAAACAACTGACAATTCAAATCTATCTAACACGCTGGCAGCATGGAACACGGAGGTTCATGGCCACGCGGATGTAAGCTCTTTCATAAAGCCCCATCCTGAGCTTATATAGGCCTAGAATGATTATATTACGGTCGGAAGCCTGCATTCATAACGGTAAACTATGTCTAAATCACAACCCGTTTGTGAGGTGAAAACAGCCCAATGAGAACTTTTCTAACTTGTAAAAACTTACCATATGCTTAAAGATGATTATCAAAATGACGACCCTCAGCTGGTTTGTACATTTCATTTATTTTAAACACACTAGCGAACAATATAATGAGCTCTTCTGCCTTTATTGCTTTAATTTCGTGTTGGGTATTGTTGAGGTTATCGATGGAATTCGTGTTGTTTGTATATGCACCTACTAGATGCATAAAGATCATAATCCAAATGACGACTCTCAGCCGGTTTTTAGATTTCACATATTTTAAACACATTCGCGAATAGTATAATGAACTCTTCTGCCTTTATTGCTTGAACTTCGTATTGGATACTGTTGAGCTCATCGATGGAATTCTTGTTATACATGTAGGCCTATATCTCTACCTACTTATGTTTGGATATCGATGATGGTGATGATGATGATGATGATGATAATAATAATAATAATAATAATAATATGTATTAATAATATGTAATAATGTGTAATAATAAAATGTAATAATAATAATAATATGTAATTATAATAATAATATGTAATAACATTAATAAACAGGTCTACAATGTAATAAAACATCTTCCTGTGCCCAAATCTTTTAAAATGTTTTACTTCTTTCTACATTCTCCTCTTTCTTCCCATTCCAATTCTTCCAGGTCTATCTCCTCCATACTTACTCACTTACTCACTGGCACTATCGAACCCGTAGGTTCATGGCCGAGCGGACATAAGCTCTCCATACATCCCTATCCTGAGCTAATGCTTTCCAATCATTCCCTGTATAATCTACTTCCCTCAAATCATAGTTAATGTTGTTCTCCCACCTCATTCTTGGTCTACCAACTGGGCGTTTTACTTCTGGCTTTCCTACAAGAAGTTTCCATGCACGTCTTTCATTCCCCATACGCGCAACATGTCCTGCCCATCGCAGTCTACGAGACTTAACTGTTCTTATTATATCTGGCTTCCTATAAAGACCATGTAGTTCATTGTTATGTAGTCTTCTCCATTCTCCTGTCTGTTCATCTCTCTTTGGTCCAAAAATTTTCCTAAGAACTTTATTCTCAAATACTCGTAATCTCCTTCCCACCCTTAAAGTAAGAGTCCATGTTTCGCACCCATATAATATAACTGGAAGAATAATAGTTTTATATATTTTCAGCTTAACGTTTTTTGAAAGGAGTTGCGACATCAAAAGTCTCTGCAATGCATAATAGCATGCATTTCCAGAATTGAGCCTATGTTTAATTTCTTTGTGCATCTCATTCCTATTTGAGATTATTGTTCCTAGGTATTTGAATTCAGCCACTTCCTCAAAATTTCCCTCATTTGTCATTAGCTGTCCATTTCCATTATATACTGAATTTCTACGTGTGACCATATATTTAGTTTTACTGATATTTACTTCCAGTCCTAATTTCTTACTATCTCCTCCATACCTCTTCTTATATCATCCATTCATTTAATTCTAGGTGGACCTCTCTTTGCTTTCTCAGGTGGAATCCATTTCAAAGTTTGTCTAGGTAATCTTTTCTCTGGCATTCTACGTATATGACCATATCATTCTAGTTGTCTGTATCTTTCAAAATCTAATATTGAATTTTGGACTTTCATTTGCAGAAATAATAATAATAATAATAATAAATAATAATAATAATAATAATAATAATAATAATATGCAATAATAATGTTATTATTATTATAATTATTATTATTAGTATTATTCTTTAAGGTGATTATCAAAATTAGGACAATTATATGCATGTACCATAGGCCAAAATATGATTATCAAAATAACGACCCTCAGCTGCCTGGCACATTTCAAATCTTTTGAGCACATTCTTGAATACTCTATGAGGTCTTCTGGTTTTATTGATTAAACTTTGCGTTGGATATAGTTGAGCTCGTCGATGGAATTCTGGTTATATGCGCACTCTTTTAAATCGCTCCAAAAATAAAAGCCAGTGGTATTTAAATCCGGGAATCTATCAGGCACAGATCATTCACCAATTATTTTACTGAAAATTATTTTATTCCTCTCATAAATGATTCGCGGTATGAAAGTGGCATTATCCTGCATTAAATATGGATAAGCTTTTTTATTTATCCCTAAATTAATTGGAAAAGGGAACGAGTGTATTATCCACATAACGTCTGAAATTCACTCTCTCTTCAAATATATGCGTTCAGTTATCTTGCGTCCACAATTTCACATCATACTCCGATTTTGTCATCGTAGACAGCAACCTATAGAGTGTAGTGTGAATTTTAACCGTGGCAATGACGATAATTGTGTTTATAAACATAACCAAGCTTCAATAGTAAAACAAAAATTTGTGGTAATCATATTCATTAACAATCACGGATTAAGCCCATGTTGTTTGTTCAGGTCTCATGGATTCTCATTCAAAAAGTTGAATCCATCTCTTTTTCGGTCTACCAACATTCCTGTCTCCTTTTGGTTTGTAATTAAGTATAATTTTTGGTATGCTTTCATCATTCATTCTTTGAACATGTTCTATCCAGTTTTTTTGTAGATTTTTTTTATTTTATCTAAAAGTTTTAAAATATTTAGCTCATTTCTAATATCTTCACTTCTCTTTTATCTAGACGTTTGCAGCCAGCTATACTTTTCAGAAATCACATTTCTGCTTCTTCTATGATCTTCTTTTCTCTATTAGTTAAAATCCAAAATTCACTACCATACAATAGTAAGAAAACTGCCACTGCTTTATACAATTTTATTTTTGTGCCCTTTCTTGTATTTTTAAACATTCTTTTAATTGTGCCACATATATAACTAATTTATTAAGTACGTTAAAAAGGTCGTCATTTTTTAAATATATTTCATAACCCAGGTATTTAAAATGGTTCACTTGTTCAATGGGTTTCCCCTCCAGAATTATTTTAGCTCCTACAGTATCCGATCCTTTAAAAGCTAAATTTTCGTTGGAATCCAGCAATAATATCAAGTGTTTGCCTGTCTATCTGGTCTCTTCAAGTTGGTGTATTTCACGAATTTTATTATAATGATTTAGTTTTAATAATTTAGAAGCGATAAATATAGATACAGCCTTATCAACTACTTGCACTGAACAACTTGCAGATTTTACCGGATTCCTTTCTAGCCTGTACCTGACATCGTTTATTTCTTCTTCAGTTAGCAAGTGTCGTCATCCGATCCTCTTCTTAACCAATAATGAACCAGCATTTCTTATTTTTGGTACCGTATTATAAATTAGTCTTTGATGGAACTGGATATTTTTTTTCGAAATTTTCTCACACAATCTTTTTCACGATTCTGGCGTCTTAAAAGTAGACACTATATAATGACTCAGTTAAAAACAAAATCTGCATCTTAACGCGGCTTAATATGAACTGATCAGTAGAGGCCGGAATTTTTTTTATATGTTATATTACACTATGAAATATATATAATAAAATGCCACAAAAATGTAATAAATACGTAATATCAAAATTTCAAAGTTAAAATTATTTTATTTATTCTAATGGCGTGTTTAGATTCACAAATGGACCTTCTAAAACCATAAGGTGTAGTTCACATGAAGCAAAAATTGAAAAATCGCTCTAGCAGTCACATTTGTCGATGTTTCACAACGAAACTCAGTACATTCTTGTTACGAATAGGAAAAAACTATAGGATTAAGAAATAGGTATTTTATTTAGTTATTTTATATTAAACCAGATGTTGAAATATGGAAAGACCGAAAATATGAATAGTGATATTTGAGGCCAAATCTATTTAGGGAAGCTAACTGTAAATTTCTAGATGTAGGTTGTTTTGACAAAGCAGGACTGTGGATAGTATAAAAATATCAGAGAGACATGACCCTAGGTCGATTATTATGAAGAACCAGCTTGAGGTTAGTCTACACCGTTTTTCTTAATAAGGTTAGGGGTTAGGATCAGAATCAAATGGTTAAATTTCGAGAACTAATTAAATGACTTGTAATTAGAAACTAAGTTAATAGTTGAGAATAATGATTGCTTTAAAGTTAGGTCATAATGGGCGTAGTCCCAACCACAAATCTCTTCCACTCTCTCTCTCTCTCTCTCTCTCTCTCTCTCTCCTCTCTCTCTCTCTCTCTCTCTCTCTCTCTCTTTCTCGTACTGGACATAGGAAATCCCATAGTAAAGTTAGAGCTAGCTTTAGGTCAATTGATCTGTACTTATTTACTTGTAAGTTTGAAATAGAGATGGTTAAGATTTATTTATTTATTTATTTATGTATATCTTAACTCTCCCTTCATATAAGATTCTCCATACCTTCAGCTCAGAGGAACTCAAGTGTGTGTATATATATATATACAGAGTGTCCCAAATTGATGTATACACTATTTGAAACGTTATTTCTCAGCAACGAAAAAAGAGACAGATACAATTTTTGTCGTGTTTGATCCACAGGGTACTGGAAAAGCATAGCAACACGTTCATCGATCTTCACGTCTTTATAAACAACAATGGCGGCGAGATTATCATTCGATGAACCTAAGTGGATACTGAAGTGTTATTGGAAAGTGGAGAATGTTGTTGAAGTGCAACGACGTTGGATGATTGAATGTGGGACACCACCACCAACAATGGTAACAATAACAAGAATCCGAGACAAGTTTGAAGACGATGGAACGGTGCAAGATGTGTTGAAAGGTCGGTGCGGAAGAAAGAGACGTTCAACTGATAACGAGAGTACTGTTGCAGTCATGCAGGTTTTTGCACGATCCCCAAAGAAGTCAGTGAGGCAACGTTCTCGTGAGATTAGTATCAAGAAAAGTAGTGTTCATCGAATTTTGCGGGGCCAGATAGACGACTGAAATTTTGTGAGTGGTTGTGTGACGAAAGGGATAATCTCGCCGCCATTATTGTTTATAAAGACGTAAAGATCGTTGAACGTGTTGCTATGCTTTTCCAGTGCCCTGTGGATCAAACACAACAAAAATTATATTTCTGTCTCATTTCGTTGCTGAGAAATAATGTTTCAAAGAGTGTATACATCAATTTGGGACATATAAAACAAGCTACCCAACCCTCCGAAGATCACCCCTGTAAATTTCATATGAGCCCTTGGTGGAACAAGTCCCTAATTACAACAATCCTATTAAAATAAACCCAGGTAGGTATTATCAAAAAATGAGCAAAATCCGGCAATTAGAAGTGGATGTTTACCTGAAATTCGAAATTAAAAACTGCCTAAATGACTAGATCTATTTTGATGAAATTGTTTGTGTGCGGTTGAGTCGGTCTCTGGATTCACAATTGGACCCTCTAAAACCATTAGATGTAGGAGTTCAACTGAAGTGAAATTTTAAATATCGCTCTAGTGATCACAGTTTTCGATGTTTCACAACGAAACTCAGTAGATCTTATTAAAATAAGCAGAGATAGATATCCAAACATGAGCGAAATCCGACAATTAAAAGTGGAGATCTACTTGGAATCCGAAATTAAAAACTGACTTGCAACCGCTATGTTTTGGTTCGTCTCGGCGTATACCGTACAATTTAATTAACCTTTAACATTTGATTTATTTAGGCGTAGCTGTTGTAAATATAGATCGTTGACTTTCTAACGGTAAGTATTTGTGATTTCTTTATTAGCTAACTTAATGTAGGATTCACTCAGCCTCGTGAGGGCAACCGAGTTGTTACTTGAAATGATAAATAGCGAAATCCTGTTATAAAACTGATTTTTAGATCAAAATAATGCGACAATTTTCAATTTAAAAGAATGCGACTATGTAATTTTCAACTTGATTATATTAAAGTAAAGTGATCCCACAACAGGCCCGGAGGCCCTTGGGGTAGTAGGAGGTTAAGGCTCCCACTTTTTCTAGACAATCGGCACTTTATGTCAGCCGGGTTGTCAGCCCTGCGTGACGGCCGCCTTTACCCCAGAACAAGCGTCTGGTACTCATTTTCGTTAGAGGCTGAGTCGACCTCAGGGCCATAGTGCCGCCAGAAGGTTTGGGTCAGTTTAAAAATCCTGACCCCAACGGGATTTGAACCCTCGACCTTCCGGCTTGTAGCGCAGTGCCTTAACCACTACGCTACGGCGTGCCCCCAAAGTAAAGTGATCCCACAACAGGCCCGGAGGCCCTTGGGGTAGTAGGAGGTTAAGGTCCCACTTTTTCTAGACAATCGACACTTTATGTCAGCCGGGTTGTCAGCCCTGCGTGACGGCCGCCTTTACCCCCAGAACAAGCATCTGGTACTCATTTCCGTTAGAGGCTGAGTCGACCCCAGGGCCATAGTGCCGCCAGAGGGTTTGGGTCAGTTTAAAAATCCTGACCCCAACGGGACTTGAACCCTCGACCCTCCGGCTTGTAGCTCAGTGCCTTAACCACTACGCTACGGCATTAGAATAAAAAACTTCAAAAATGGAGAGAAATTAATGTCACCACATCTGTTGTTAAGAGGATTGAAAATCAAACTCTTAAATAGTATGGCCATGTACAAAGAATGGAAAATGAACGATGGCCAAAAATTATACCAATGGTCACCCTCTGGAAGAAATAAACGTGGCAGACCAAGATAGAAATGGAAAACTTATGTCAGAACTATAATAGATGATAGGAATTTGGAAGGAGATTGAAATGATAGAAATAAATGGAAACTGAAGACGGCAAACCTGTAATGCGACACGGAACTGTATTTTTGCTTGTCGGTAACAACAGCCAATTCCGTCAGCCTTGGCACTTGAGAACTGTTATGTCACGAGTTCAGTAGTTATAAGTTGTACACACACTTAATAAAATATCATGTGTTAGTGTTACATAGTGTAAATATTGCATGCGTGATACAATGTACAATTTTTTCATATTAATGGTTAATTCCTGTTTTTTTCAGCTAAAATACTGCGACTGCATACGTACTCTGTAAATTAAAGCTAATCCTTGTTTTGCGGATGTAACACGTCTCTGTGGCTATTAACACGGGGTATTTTATGTGACAAATGTTTACCAGAAAGCGAACACTGAATAATAACAGGTTATACAAATCAATGAGAACGCTTTCTACTGCACGATCTATTCTGTTGATACATTACAAGGTACTTGAGCAAAATATCGCAACTTAATATATCATCGTTTATAAAAAAGTTCAGGATGATAGAAATGTGTATCATTTTTTACAAGTTAATATTTTATTTTTCGAAATCACATGAGAGATTACATATAATTATATATAATGCATTATGTACATCTATCACAACTAACTCCATTTTTATGAAACTGAGAATTGATGTTAAATGTATATTTGGCTTAGGTAACTCACAATAATAAAGAAATATGCTCTACTCGCGTTCAATTCAGGGACGAATCGAGGGATGAGATGAGATGAAAACCATATATTTACAGAGGTCTGTGAACGACAACGGTGTCGGCCGACCACGCGTGAAGAAAATGTAACCCAAGCTCCGTTTCGTCGAAACCCACATGGAGTGTCTCAGACTCGAGCGTCTAACTGCTTGCGCCACGGAACTGCCAAGTACCTTACAAGATGCACGAACATGTTTTTGGACGATGAAACTATTATATTAAAGGTCTACTTGTTATTTGTTTAAACCCGAAATTTAGAAACCCTACTTGACCTTAAGGTATAGATAGGCCTATTATGGTTATAGTTTGTCTATAAGTTGTGATTCAGTATATCATTTTATCTAAAACTAATTTTTTAAATAAATTTTATTTGTTAAGACGTTAAAAAGTTTGCAGTTCTTTTTCTATTGAAAGCACTTCCGTAATGTGCGATTTCGTACCTTTAGTTCCAGAATAAAGGACAACCAAATATAATAATATTATGTTTAACACCCTAATTGCTAATACCACATTCTCTCTGATATTGAATCTCTGGAGGTATTGTGTAAGTGTGAAATTTGGAACAACGTTTTTACATTTAGTTCTGTCGTAAATACTCGGAAACAACAGGTGTCGAGTTGTCATGAATCGAAAGTTGACATTCCCACAACTAAACTGGTTGCTATGCAAACAAAAGAAAACGCAGTACCATAATGGATATTTTCTGTCAGATATTTATGAATATTTTAAGAAAATAACTAGTTCGAAATTGCATTATTCGTTAATATTTTCCTCTGCCTTAACTCAACATTATTTAAATAATCAAAATTACAATAATGTTGCAAAACATATATCTATCTATCTATCTCTTATTCGCACAACCAAGGTTATCTTTCCACGATAACTTTAATTAAAAGTAATTTGTTTGAATCATTCAATAGAATTTATAAACTGTGCAAGGAAGAATAATTATCGATTGGTAATTATTTTTCTTCATGCAGTAAAATGAATGTAATACACAAATAAAATTAAATGTGCGTATTTATTATAATTTCTCCATAAGTAGCCCCAGCTAATATGCAAGTTTACATGCAAATCCCTTGAAAAGCTTCATAACATCCTTAGAACGTTCAAACAATCAATTTAAAAAAATTGGGCTATTCTAAACCTAAGTTTTTTTTTTTTTTTTTTTTTTTTTTGCTTCATTCACAAAGGTTCTCCACAATTCCCTGCTGTCCGCTTCAGCTGCGTGATCGCCTAGTCTTGTGAGATCTTGTTGCACCTGGTCTTTCCAGAATAGTTTTGGTCTCAACAATGATCTTTTATCTCGTGGATAGTTGTTTATGGCTATTTTTATTAATATTTTATTCTCTTGATGTAATAAATGACCAAACCATCGCAGTTTTCTATTCTTCACTATTGATACCACATTCGGTTCTTGATACAACATTCTTAATTCTCTGTTCTTTGTTATTCTCCATTCCTCAATTTCCTTAAGAGAACTTCGGTTCATTTTGAAAAAAATTGCTTTCAAAAGTAATAAGGGATATTTCTGACTTTTTGTCAGAGGCCAGGTTTCAGTTTCATACATCGACAATGGTAAAATTATGGTTTCGTAAGAGTTAAGCTTCGTCACTCTATTTAAAAGCTTATAGAGCTTAAAACTTTATTCAGAGTATGGTCACTTTTATTGACCCTACCGTATATAAGTGGGGTAGAATTTCTTTTTCAGATAATTTATAAAAAATGGTACTCAAATATTTGAATTGTTTAACTTTATTAAATTTCCTATTAACTATTTTCAAATAATTCTTGCCACTAGAATGTCTTGAATTATACATATAATCTGCTTTTAAGGTATTGACTTTTAGATCAGTTTCATTTACCTGTTTAAAAAGTACTATTAATAGGTGCTGAATACCTTCTTTCGTTTCACCAACCAATGCAACATCATCAGGTTAAGCAAGTAAGTTAAATTTTTTATCTAAAAAAATCAGCATTATTTTGTCTCTTAACTACTTATAAAGCTCTTTCGATAACGGAGTTAAACAGAATTGGGGATAATCCATCACCTTCTTTAACTCCAACGTGTATATTCGTATTAAAGCTGTCGGAGAATAGGTTACCCATTTTAATTTTGCCTTTAGATCCTTTTGGGCAAGATTTAATTATATTTTTTTAAAGTTGTGGTTATTCCATTCTTAGCTCAAGTTAACCACAGAGTGTCTCTTATAATACTGTCACATGCTTTTTGAAAATCAAGACGACTCTGATCACTTATTAATTAATACATTATCTATTCGATTGTTAGATACATTTAAATTTACCTTTACAATAATTTTAAGGACGTTAGAAAAAAATCTGAACGATACTTATTTGCTCTGTATCTGTGTTAAGGAAGTACAGTTAAAGGATACAGGGAATATACTGGATTCTAGTTTTCTACTTGAACGGATCAATCTCAGAAGAGCAATATATTGGAAACTTACCTTTTCCTTTGAATCTTTGCACTGCTGCTCCAGTCGTACATCCAGCTGGCCTCCCAAGACGGCATACCAACTAGATCCCAAGTCCCCTTGTCGGAACACTGCAAACAAATAGAAAAATTTATGACTTTCCAAGCGTTAGCTGTTTTATATAGGATGTTCAACATTTGAATTTCAAACAACTATATACTATGGAGGAGATCCAAAGAAATATTTTGCCAAACTTAATCGTAAATATCATATTAAGCAAGAACCTAACATGCGCATGTAAATGTACAAAAGAGGAAAAGTAGATTAAAATTAGCTATTCTAAAAAAAATATTTTACGCTAAATGTTCAATTTATTATATTTATAATATATTATTTTACAAATAAAAAATGTATAAAATTATACACCTGTATGCAATTGACTGTCTCGGATTCGAATCTTGCCTATTACAATATACGATCCTAAAATTTATTGAGTACAGAGTCCGGAATACTGTATGCTGTATCTCGAGAGGACAAGTCAGTAACTGCTTGACATAGAAAGTAGCAAAATCCGGTTAAGAAAACAAACTAATGTTAAGGAATTGTGTTAAAATAATCGCACGACTCTTTATATTATATTCTGCTAATCAGTGACAGCAATCATATCAGTCGGAGTTTAGTTCTTCAGAGCTACACACACACACATATATATATGATTTTAAGAGAGTGTTTACTTTGTAACAGTAACACTTCTTTATTTCGATGTTATAATTAAATGTTGACATTTAGCAATGAATTTATCCTTCATTGCTAAATGTTAAAATGCAATTATAACATCGAAATATATATGTATATAATTTTTAACTTGTAGTCTTCAAAACTACGATTATCAAAATATCAACAGTAGACCTACAACAACGCACAACTTTATTCTTAAAATTCCATTCACATTGAAAAGAATATAAAGGAAATACATAGGCGTATGTCCTTTCATGTAAAATGAAACGGGAAACTGAAAGCTTGTAATGAAAGAGTTAAGGAATCCCAAGTCGGAACAAGTTTCCTGGATGAAGCATTATTAGAGTTTTTTTTAACTACAAAACAAATGCTGAGACAAAGTTCCCGAACACACCTGACCTTAAAATCATGCAACAGCGAACTTTTAATAATTAGTAATATAATTCAAATATAATTAATCAAATAACAAAATTACCTTTGAAAATTAAATTTGGTACATGATGTTATATTTATTTCTAAAAATTATATGTGAATATATTCAATGTGCGCGAGCTTTCAAGATGAAATGCATATATTGGGAAAATGTAAAGATTTACAATATTAGAAAAATTGGCATGCTACAATGCATAAACGTGGGTAAATTTCTGGACAAAACGCGGTAAATAATAACATTAATTCGTGAATAAACAAATATGTTTGAAAAGTTTAATATGATATTACTTAACCTAATTAATGTATAATGTAATTGTATTGTTGTCTATTTTTTTGTTCTATTTTGTATTATTACTAGACATTATTTTATTGACACGGATTATCAACAGCACGTGCGGTTGGCTGCCCGTGCGACCCATATTTGTAAATAGCAATGTAAGTATCTTACTTTTAGTCTAATAAAGCCCTACTACTATTTAGAGCTTAAGGGACCAAAACTCCGGGTGGGACTTCAAGCTGTAGATCCCGAGTATAAACATTTTCCGGCTCTTAAAAGAACCTCAAGCCGAAATTAATCTCTCTGAACAATATTTAACTGAACTTCCCCATTCAAGTAAACTTAAAACTCCTGGCACAATATGCCTAGAAGGCTCTATGCCTACTAGCCGTATTTTGTGTTGGAAGTACATTTATTTGGAAGAATATTTCGACAAAAATATATGAATTTAAAACAAATATAAAGGAAAAATAATATACGGTATAAATCTGTAGTAATCTGGGAAAAATGTTTGGGAACGCATCTGTAGTATGCATATTCATGGACTATTTAATAAAATTATAATAGACCCACTGATTTTGCAGCCGGCCGCATAAAATTTAAATGTACATTTCCCTTTATAAATACTAAACAATACTAAAAAATTGCACCACGCTGTAGAATTAATAAATGCAGATAAGAAATTTATGATGACCATTATTGGCTATAGCCTACTATACAACATCCGCTGGGAGCTCATCCAATGTGTCACATTTGATCCTGGAATTAGATGTCATAGGGTCATCTACCACATTCTATTCCCAAGTTATCCAGTTCTAAGCTTAGCAACATGTTAACATTAATAGCCATGTTACCCCTTACTCAGAGCAAATTGTTCACGTCATCCGGGAACTTAATCACGGCCTCCATATGTACATTATGTTACAGAAGGCAATTAATACACGTCACGTTGTAAGGACATTTCTGAAAACTACACTAAACGCCGCACAATAATATCAGTCGAAGAATTTGCACCCGACTTTGAAGACGTCGACGTATTACATCATCACCATCATCATTATACGTCACTAATTAGGCCTTTGTAGACTTGTTTCGGCCCCATCTGACAGTTTTTTTAAGAGGTCTTCCTGGTCGCCTATGTCCTTTGGGTTTATATTGCATCATCATTTTTTGGGATTCTTGAATTGTCCATTCTTTTTACATGGTCTAGCCAGTTTAATTTATTCTGTTGAGTTTTTCTTCTTATGATTGATTCTTCTTCCATTTGTTGTAAAATGTCTTCATTCTTTTTTCGATCTAAAAGAGTGCATCCTGCTGTCCTGAGAAATTTCATTCCCGTTGCTTTGATTCTGCTCCTGCCTCTTTTTCTTAACGTCCAAATCTCACTTCCGTATAAAAACCAGGGTAATAAAAATTATTATATATTTTTATTCTTGTGTTTTTGTACCAATTTAGTTTTTAAGCGTGGGGTGCTTTTTATTGTTTTTACGTTTTCTTCTTAGAGACTTTACTTTTACCAATATCTCTTCATTATCGAATATATTAATTGATATAGAGAACCCCACGCTTTTGATGGTAAAATTATTTTTTTTTGTAGATAACTCTAGTTTTATTCTAGATGTGTTGGAGATGATATTTTTTGTTGACCACTTTAATTATATCCCAAGCGTGTTGGAAATTAAAATTATTTTTCATTTTTTAGTTCGGTTTTTTAATAAAGCGTGTTGTTTTAGTTTTTTAAACTATTACTTATTATTATAATATATATATATATATTGACGACATTATGAAACAATGGAAAATTATAACAGACAAAGACCTTAGATTGAACAATGACACAAGTATGAACTTGTAAAAGATTTCCGGGCTATTCGCCGTGTCTTGAGGCTTGTAGTTCCCCGACGTTTCGCCAGAGACTGCGTCCGGCATCCTCAAGCGTTGTCTTGAGACTTAAGGATGCCTGACGCAGTCTCTGGCGAAACGTCGGGGAACTACAAGCCTCAAGACCACGGCCAACAGTCCGGAAATCTTCTACATGATCATCATAATAACTCCGGCCGTGAAAGCCTAAGTCAATAACACAAGTATTAATAACATAATTTTCGGCGATGATTTAGTCTTACTACACCATGATGAAGATCTGTTAAAATTGGCTGCTTACAAACTAAATGCAATATGTAGCGATTATAAATTTAAAATTTCAGTAAGTAAAACAAAAGTAATGACATTTTGTGAAAGAAAAATTCTGCGCGCAAAAATAATAATTAGAGACGAAATGACTGAACAAGAATCCCACTTCAAATACTTCGGATGTGATATCAGCAATGAATATTAAAGATATTGAATATAAAACTCACAGCTCCAAGCTATTTTGGCACAATACATATAACAATCTAGTCCACCGCTATGGTCTCGAGGTAGCGTGCTGCCTTGTCACGCAGCGGGCCCGGGTTCGATCCCCGGTCGGGGCAGTTTTTCTGGGTGAGGTTTTTATCGGGGTTTTTCCTCACCTGTAAGACAAATGTCAGGAAAACTTTAAGGCCCAAACGGTCCCCGAAATCATATGGCCATCATCATCATGATCATCCTTATCATTATCATCATCATCATCCTTCACCGGTGTGGCAAGCAACGGGAAGCTACCACACCTACACAATTCCCTAGTAAAGCTGCAAGCATAGAATGAAAATGCTAAGATTGCAGTGAAGGACCTGCCTTCGGGCAGAATTACTATGGATGGACATATAACAATGCATAATAAAACCCATAAACAAAATTAAAATTTTGTAAAACAATTACAGTCCCTGTCCTTTTTACGGGAGCGAATCTTAGATTATCACTACCAAACAACAAAGTAAAATCCAAGCAGCTGAGATGATTTGTTTAATAAGAGTAAAAGAGTGTACTAGATTGGACCGGATAAGAAACGATGATTTTCGTGAAGAACTGCAAATCTACTCCATAAAAGAATATATAATAATAATAATAATAATAATAATAATAATAATAATAATAATAATAATAATAATAATAATAAGAAGAAGAAGAAGAAGAAGAAGAAGAAACAGTGGTAAGAACACGTAGAAAGAATGGAAGAAAGTAGATTACCAAATAAAATCTTACATTATTTTCCGAGAGGAAGAAGAAACGTCGGACATCCTCGAAGAGATGGTCTTAGATCTATTAGTGAAGACGGAATAGATAACTAATGCCTAATCCAGGATGTGCAGAAGAAAAAGAAGACTATCTTTTTTTTCAACCCTGGTTGAGTGGCAGACAAGGCCTTAAGGCCTTAACTCTGCCAGATAAAATAAACCTATTATTATTATTATTATTATTATTATTATTATTATTATTATTATTATTATTATTATTATTATTATTATTCTATCTACTAGACATCGAAAATAACCATGGTAATATAAATACATAGACCTATATATGTTAACCCGTAGAACTGCAAGAATCATATACGGTACGATAAATTAATTGGTTTAATTTATTTCATATTTTTAATAAAACAGAAGTAAATAGACGTGATGAAATTACTTAATGTCTGTCGAAATACACATCATCGTCATCATCATGTTCGGTGCTACAGCCTACTATGGGCCTTGACCATCCCAACTATGCGTCTCCATCCAATTCTGTCTTCCGCTTTCCTTCTCCTTCCCTGGACTCCCACAGCCTTCAAATCATGTATCACACTGTCAAGCCATCAGGTAGTTCTTCGAACTTTCCTTTTTCCCTCTATTTTTACGGGCAAGGTCTATTTCAGTCAGTCGATGGATGGCCCAGCCATCTCAGAGTCGAAAATCACAATTTATCTAATGTTAACAGTTATCCACGACTTCGTTTTCACTGCGGTCCTCCACATTTAAATAACTGACACGAGAAATTAGTGTTTTGTCAATTTAGGGTGAACCGAAAGTACTATTTTCGGTTCGCTACTGCAGTGCCGTTATCCTCCCTGGACAGTAAAATTCGTGAACTATGCCAATATCCTTTCTCTATGCATCTACCCCTACTCTCCTTTTTTCCTCTCCTTTTGCGTTGTTTGTGCTGCGCATCTCCCCTTCTGCCTCGGAACACTCAAATACGCAATGCACATCAAGAACATTATCATTCGATCGGAACTTTGAGTTGAGACAACGTCGTCTGGAGCCGCGAGTGGCGTGGTTTAAGTTTTGGTCCTGAGGACCGGGGAAAGACTACCCTGGCTTGGACCGTGGTATGAATGTTGTGTGAGGTATGATATAGTTTTGTGACGTTAAAGATTATTATTTATTTTCTTTTTGTGGAAGAATGATCAAGTATTTACATTTGTTATATTTTTCATCCACTTCAGACGTCTTGTTTATATTAAACATCATTTTTATATTTATCCTGGTTAATGTTCAAGTTATTTATGTGCATGCTGCTGTTTGATATTCCTGTACTGAAACTTACTTATTCAGGAGATCATTCTAGCTTCCTTTATTTTCCGTCTAGCTTTCATGATTAATAACAATAATGATATTTTCAGTTTAAATCAGAATCATAAACTACTCTACTGTTTTGAGATCTATTGTTGATTCATGTTTAAGTGTTTAGGAAAGAAAGATGAATCAATCTTTGCCTCCTATGGGCCCGGGCAAAGGTTTTTGATTAATAACCTCGGATGTTATGAACTCTACACTAGTATATGCAACGGAAACAAAAGACGATCCAATAAATGATACGTACAAATAGTAGCAGTCAGCGTGGTTATATAGATGAAGATACACTGCACAAGGGGTTAATGCTCTAGTATTGCTCTAGTAGTGGAATTAGAGTTTAATCACAAGTAAACTTGGAATATCGCAATTAATTAAAAATGTAAGGTCGAGTTCATTAAACAGCAAAATCAGGCCATTAAATGTACGAGTTTAACTGGAACGAAAATTTGAAAATCGTTCTAGCCGGTCGTAATCTTCAATGTTTCACAACAAAACTCAATGTAACCTATATGGTTATGTGTGAAGAACAGCAAAGTGCTCTGGAAACCAAGGGATTGCCACCCCAACAAATTCGATCTTACAGTTTCCTCAGAGAGGGTATCTAATTAATATATTTGACTTAATTTTATCCAAATAATAACAATAATAATAATAATAATAATAATAATAATAATAATAATTATAACGTGTTTCAATTGTGTAACAGCCCATTATTATACCTTAGCCTCTCCTTTGTTTCGAGTTACTATATCAAGTTAATTCAGTTACTCTTATTTTTCACAGCCGTCAGGAATGGTACTAGGTCAACATACCGACACAATGAGACATCTAGTAGGCAACTAAGATATTATTAGGAAGAAAAGGTCGGTAAATGTTTGCTTAGAGGCCTCTTTATTCAGGCTATAGGATAATTTACTAGTCTGAAAATCTTCAGACTCAGGACCCACGGATTAAAGTCCCTCCCGGATGACTTGCTCCTTCGAATTTCCATCCTAAAAAATCCACTGATCGCGGCCGGTTTTGAACCAGCGACCCTCGTGGCCAGAGGTAAGGAACATAACCACTAATCCACTGCGGCTGACATATATTTTATTAATAGAAATATAATAATTATTATTATTAATCATTTATATACAGATTTTCAATGTTTCCACTTATGTCTGTGCCTAACGTTTTATTTTCCTTCTCCAATAGTGTCTATCCATCCACTCCATATCCTCCATTCCTCTTGTTCTCAGTTCTTGCATCCAGTGTTTTGGGGTCTTCCTTTCTTTCTTCTTCAAGATGACATCATTCCAAATGTTTTTCTTGGTACCCTTTCTCCTTGTATTCGTCGCACATGTCTATAAAAATTAATTGCATGTATCTTATATAATCTAATATAGAATATCTAATATTCATTTTTTATTTGTCTTTATTTCTCTTTTTTACCAATTTTAATATTAATAATAATAACAGATAGATAATCGGTTGATTAATATCTTTGACATCGTCCGATTCCTAATAGCCCATTTTGTCGGTCCATCCACTCTCCTGGTTATAGACGTTCCTCTTTCATGTATAAATATATTCCCTGACTCGAGGAGGTTCTAGGTCTTCCTCTGCCTCGTCTTCCTTCAGGTTTCCATTCCAAAACACATTTTGGTAGCCGATCCTCTTCCATTCGCTGGATATGCCCATACCATCTTAATTGCTGAGTTTTAATATAATCTAAAATAGTGTCTTCAATCTTCATTTTCTCCCTTATAACCGAGTTCCTAATTTTTTATCTTCTTGAAGTTCTTGCTGCCCTTCATATAGAATTCATTTCCGTTGATTTTGTTGTTTTTTAATAATAATAATAATAATAATAATAATAATAATAATAATAATAATAATAATAATAATAATAATAATAATAATAATAACAATAATAATAACAATAATAATAATAATTGTGCCGTGATGACAAAAAATTACTGCCGTGACGTACTTTGTTATCCTCTGTGGTTGTTAAAGACTGTGTTCTGTGCTCTTCCTTTCCTTGCTCATCCCCTCCTATTCCACCTCCTTACGTCATCGGCGCGGTTTTGGGTGTGCTGATGCTTACGTCCGAGGCGCGGAGACATGTATCGTTAACAGTCGGAGTTAAGTTTTGTTCCTGGAAGGTCGCCGGGAATCGAGGGAAGATCCCCTGGCCGATGACTATTCCGTTTTCTATTCAAGAAGAAGCTGCTAAAGAAAACGTATTTTGTTGGAATGAATGAAGACGTTAAGTACGATTGTGGAAGCATCTAATGACTTATTATGTATACCTTTGTTAAATTCAATTTACGACTGTTCAATATTATTTTATATTTATTATGTTCATATTGTCCACCGCTGTGGTCTCGAGGTAGCGTGCTGCCTTGTCACACAGCGGGCCCGGGTTCGATCCCCGGTCGCGGCAGTTTTTCTGGGTGAGGTTTTTATCGGGGTTTTTCCTCACCTGTAAGACAAATGTCAGGAAAACTTTAACGCCCAAACGGTCCCCGAAATTATATGGCCATCATCATCCTTACCATTATCATCATCATCATCATCATCATCATCCTTCACCGGTGTGGAAAGCAACGGGAAGCTACCACACCTACAATTCCCTAGTAACGCTGCAAGCATAGCATGAAGATGCTATGATTGCAGTGAAGGACCTGCCTTCGGGTAGAATTACTATGGATGGATGTTCATATTATTCAAGTTTTTGACAGCTAATTGTATTGTTTGTGTTTTTCATTCAATATTCAATTATATTGGTTTTTAGTTAAAATATCTTCATATCGATTTATTACTCGTATGAATCATTTAGATGTCTTTTAGTTAGCTTGAACCTGAGATTTCAGTGCTGTAGAGCACATCCCCGGTCCTTTCATGATCAGACGTTCATATTAAAAGAAAGTTTAGCTGTAGTTTAAAGGCATTGATGTTTATAGATACCCTACGAGTGGTATACTCAAAGAAAGATGAAATTGTCTATATTATTGGGCCCAGCTACAGACTCTGCCAATTAGAAGATTGTATGAGACGTGCTAGGTTTGTATTTGATAAAAGTCAGGTTTCACGTAATAAGAGAGATAGTCCACGATATCTTCATAATAATAATAATAATAATAATAATAATAATAATAATAATAATAATACAAATAATAATAATAATACAAATAATAATAATAATACAACTAATAATAATAATAATAATAATAATAATAATACAAATAATAATAATAAAACTGATGTAAGGTATTATATGGAGTATGTGAGAAGCATGATAAAACGCGAGAACTAGAAGGGTGAGTACATGGATCGATCTCGACTTGCTCTCTCTTTCTCATTATGAAGAATTGAAGAGAGAAGCTTCATCTTACACTTGTGGATCATTATCTGTAAATGAAAACTCTCTAACAACTCACTTCAGATAATGGTTAGCAACTAGATAGTATTTTATAAAGCCTAAGGATATACAGTACTGTCCTAACACTATTACAACAATAACAATCAAACAAAAGAATCACTGGGATCAGATATCATTCCTAATTAACTGCATATTATGCATTAATCAGACATAAATAGTGAATATGTCTAAATATAATCGTATTATTCCCTGAGAGTAGTTAATTATAGTAACTAACTAACTCACTGGCACTATCGAACCAGTAGGTTCATGGCCGCGCGGACATATGCTCTTCATACACTCCTATCGTGGACTAATACTTTCCAATCATCCCCTGTATAATCTACTTTCCTCAAATCATGGCTAATGTTATTCTCCCACCTCATTCTTGGTCTACCAACTGGACATTTAGTTAATTATAACTAACTACTAACAAACAAACAAACTAACTAACTGGCACCATCGAACCCGTAGGTTCAGGGCAGCGCGGACATATGCTCTCCATACATCCCTATCCTGGGCTAATGGTTTCTAATCATTCCCTGTATAATCTACTTACCTCAAATCATGGTTAATGTTATTCTCCCACCTCATTCTTGGTCTACCTAACTTTTTTTTTTAGTTCTTTTCATGTTTCATTTTCACGAATATCATCGTTTCTGTGGTCCATTTTAGTACACCCTTCTACTTTCTTTAAAATTTCATCTCGGCTGCTTGGATTTACTTTCTTGTTTGGTAGTGATAATATTCCCTAGATTCGCTCCCATATAAAAGGATAGGGACTGCCATTGTTTTATAAAATTTAGATTTTGTTTGTTTATGGGCTTTATTATGCAATGTTATATTTACTGTGCAATAGATAGTTTGGAGCTGTTGGGTTTTATATTTAATATCTTTTTCGTATTCATAGCTGATATCACATCCTAAATATTTGAAGTGAGATACTTGTTCAACCATTCCGTCTCTAATTATTACAATGGTCAACATGATTTTTGTCTCATGAGTACCAATTGTTGTACTTACTGCAGTTTTTTTATCGTGTTTTCAAATATGTATTCGGAATTTCTCCATCACCCACAGTTTTTTTATATTTCAATTTCAATTAATGGATTTAAATAATTATTTTTTAATAAACTTTTTTTTCGTCCATTTATTATCTTGGCGCAGTGAGCGATGAGCACGGGGAACACTTTCATCAAGAGATTTCACCTATGGAAAATATATATCAAGGCAAATGGAATCCTAATATGCTGCCCGATTATTGTTGGGCCATCAAGAGGGATGCTCCACAGGCAAAATATAGTAGAAAATCGTCATTTCTTACTTTCTAGGTGAGTCCGAATGTTCGAATATTGTGCAGTTACGAATGTAGAAAATATTAAAGTGCTTGAAAATATAAATGTCTGTCTCTCGGAAACCTTGCGTGATGGAGAAACCCCGATATCATATTTGAATTCAGGAGAAAAAATACTATCAGAATCACATATTTTTCTTACTGAGACAAAAACGAAGTTTCTGTTTTGCTGCTCAATGTTATTTTCGCGCGCAGAGACTTTCTTCCACAAAATGCCAGTACTTGTATTTTACTTACTCACATTTTAACCTTATAATCGTTTCATATTGTATTCAGTTTATGAGCAGCCAATCGCAATATATTTTCATCATGGTGTAATAAAACTAAATCATCGGCGAAAATTTCTGCTGCATCTATTCTTCTTTCGTTTCTTCTTTTAATAGACCAGGTTTCACTGCCGTACATTAGGAAAAGTAGCGCCAATATTTCATATAATTTCAGTTCTGTATCCTTCTTTGTTTCATGGCCTATTGTTCTTATAATAGTTAATAATTTATTATGTAGAGCCTATAACTAAGTTATTAGAAGTTCAAATATAATATCTTACTTCACCCAGATCAATGAGTCAAGCAGATGCCTAACTAGATATTTCCATCTACTCTCAAATGCTGCGGTGAAGTTTTGTTGGATGGCATATAAAGTGAGGGATGCAACTACATTTGCTCAAAGATGTTCAATAGCACATCTTCCAAGAACTCAAACGGAACTAAAATCGTGATTCTGAGATACGTTATGCGATATGTTAAAATACAGTGAGTTTATTGTACGACTTGGCCGCCGGTAGCGCGTGCAGGGAGGTCAGCACTTACTCCCGGCGAATCGCGTATATTCCAGCAAACTTAAATCACATTAATATTTTTTTAGAATAAAAAACAAACGTACCTTACGGTACGGCATGCGACGTTTATTTATGGGGCAACTTGAAAAATAAAGTTTACAAAACTAACCCCCACACATTAGACGAATTACAACAAAATATCAGGACAGAAATTAACGCTATTTCGGAAGCTGAACTAATGCGTGTGAATGCAAATTTCCTGAGACGATGCCATAGATGTACTGATGCAGAAGGACAGCATTTGCAACATCTCCTGTGATAAGGTACGTTTTTTTTTTTATTCTAAAAATATTATTTTGAGTGATATGAGTTTGCTGGAATATACGCAATTCGCCGGGAGTAAGTGCTGACCTCGCCTGCACGCGCTACCGCCGGCTAAGTCGTACAGTAAACTCACTGTATAAATTCGAAGACAGATGTCATTAGATGACTTTAGACTTCCCTCCATTGCCAATTTGATTTGAATACTGTGTAGTAGGAAATGTATTATTTTATTTTTGTCATTATTATAGAAAAAAACAATGCATTTTAGGACATGGGTTCTTCACCAAACATTTACGTATGAAATCACTTCTAAAATCCACAAGAGTAACAGACATTCTGAATCACTCTATATATCTTAGAAGAAAATAAGTTAAATTTGTGTAGATCGCTTTAAAAATGTGAAATAACCATCGCTGTATAAATGGTATATATAAGGGTCGAATTCAATTCCAGTTGAGTAGATCCTCTTTGAAGTTTCAGTATGTTTTATCTCGCAATAATTACGAAATAAAAAAAGTTTCTCTTGAAACTCAAACTATACAAAATGTAAGCTTCACTGTATTAAAAATTAATATCCTCTTTTCATAACCAGAATGAATATTAAACACAACTAAAATAAGTTGATAATATGATAATGCAGGAAAGGTATTTTATTAAACAGAAACATTACTAGGTAAAAAAAAAAGAGACAAGTAAAAATTCTTTCAGGATATTAAAAATTATGGCTCGTTCTCCACGGTACACAGGGATATTATCCTGTAAAAGCAAAGATATTTCACATTTTGTTTTTATGACGCATTTCATTCAATGAGAGACTTAATATCCCAACAAAAACAATTGAGTGTATAAAGAAAACATGAATTCTGTATTTATACGGTGCATTATTAAATGAGCACGGACGACTGTTTTAACTACCAGCAATTTCCTAGAAGTAATTCAGAGTCAAGATTGTTTCACAACATTACATACAGAGTGATTTCTTTAAGTAAGTGTCCCGCGCCGTAACAGAGCGCTTTAAAGTATTATATTCTTGTGATTTTAATTATTCGAAACCTTCAGCACATATTTTACTGAAGCACGTAGCGGAAGATGATATGAGATATATGATAAATAAACTAATGGAAGAATATACAAAAAGGGAACTGAATATAAATTTACAGAAAACAGAATATATGTGTTTGGGAAAGGATGTGGATGACTTCATATTCGAAACTGGGAAAATAAAAAAAATAAATTTTAAATATCTTGGGTCAATAATTACATTTGTAAGTATATGTGAAAGAGATGTACAAGCTAAAATTGCAATGGCAAAAATGGAACTAAGACATTACATGGAATAATTTGGAAGAAAAATATTACAAAGAAAACTAAAATGAAATTTTTTCTCATATGGAAGAGAAACTTGGTATTTGATGGAATTACAAAATAATAAAATTGAAGCAGTTGAATTTGATTATCTTAGAAGAAGCCTTCAAAAAACAAGACAGGATGAAATAAGAAATTAATTCCTTTAGAGAGAAATGAATGTCGCTACATCTGTCGTTAAGAGGATTGAAACTATCTTAAACGGTATGGCCATATACAAGGAATGGAAAATTAAAGAGGACCAAAATATATACCTATGGTCATCCCTTGGAAGAAATAAAGGTGGCAGACCAAGATGGAAATGAATAGCTTATGTCAGAACTATAATTGATTATATGAATTTGGAAGAAGGAGATTGTAATGATAGAAGTAAATGGAAACTAAAAAACAGCAAATCTATAAATGGGGGAAAGACGAAGAAGTAGAAGAAGAAGGGAAACCTTCAGCAGTTTTCGACTAAATGACCAATTTGACAACCATGTAATTATATTTCACATGTGTTTAGGAAATCTTCCTGCCATAGAAAAATAGTTTCGCGACTCTAGCGCTAACACACTTCCCCTCTAATAGCGCAGACTTAACTTGGTAGAGTAGTACTTCCGTTTTTTAGAATATGGAATAGTGCATCTAATTTGAGGGACAAGTTGCGTCACGTAAACGAAGCCAGAGTAAGGGAGAGAAAAAACAAACGCTGAAAAGTTTTTCTTCGGTATATTTCAGAAGAGAGTGACAAGCTTGGACACGGGGAAGTTCTTGTGATGCCCTTTGGCTAAGAAGAAGTTGGACTTTATGCCTTCGTGTAAAACTACGGGACTTGCTAATTCCAATATCCAAGGGGGAAGAATTTTTCTCACGGAATTTCGGTTAGTATGGGATTGATACGCTCCCAGGAGGGGTGAGAAATTTTGCTAGCTACAATAAGTAACGGCTACAGGTTGAAAAAAAAAACACCCCTGGTTGATTAATTAAGAATCTAGTTTGGTTTAATCGACCAGGGGTTGCATCAGCTTTTACGTATCAGCCTGAACAGTTACAGGCAGGAATTTATATTTTTTTTCATACTTTGTTAGCTTCTTTACCAATTTTTAGGAGGCTCAATATTAAGATGACTAATTTTTCCTACCCCTTCATTTATTTGCTTATCTTTTTACTTAAAATTATTAGTAGTTATGTTAGTATTATTGGAGATTGAGTTGGAACAACGGCTGGGAGCCCGACATGCTTACCACATCCCACTCTATACTGGCGGATTATCTTCCACCTCTGTGATTAACACAAGGATGTGAAGCCAGCAGCTGACTGGTAGGTTAAAGGACTTCTAGGGCTGTCGCGCCATGGAGTAAAGCAAAAAGGAAGATGAAATAATAATTTTTTTAACAATTTGAAGGAGGAATTTTATAACTATATGGTTTATGGTCGGCAGCGGTGGATTACTGGTTATGTTCCTTGCCTCTGGTTCCGAAGGTCGTGGGTTCAAACCCAACCGGAGTCGATTTTTTTAGGACGGAAAAATCCAAGGAGCAAGTCCTCCGGTAGGGACTTTAATCCGTGGATCTCGATTCTGATGATTATCAGGCTCATAAAAGAATCTTAGGCCAGATTAAAGAGGCTTCTAAGCAAAATTTACCAACCTTCATCATCCTAGTTATACATTAGTTGCCTACTAGATGTCTCATTGGATCGTATGTTGACCGCATACCATTCATGACACCTCCTAGTTATACATTAGTTGCCTACTAGATGTCTCATTGGATCGTATGTTGACCGCATACCATTCATGACACCTCCTAGTTATACATTAGTTGCCTACTAGATGTCTCATTGCATCGTATGTTGACCGCATACCATTCATGACACCTCCTAGTTATACATTAGTTGCCTACTAGATGTCTCATTGGATCGTATGTTGACCGCATACCATTCATGACACCTGTAGGAAAATAAGCTTAACTAAATTTAATTACTCTAGTAACTCCTAACAAAGGAGAGGGCAAGGCCCAACATTAGACTGTTATGCTAGTGTAGACATCTCTAATGGACTCTATATCCCCAATATACTGAATCCAATTCATATCTTCAATATCCAGTTCTGTAAAGTTCATCTGAATATTATCCTCCCATATTATTCTAAACCATCTTACTGACTTTTTCGCAAGAGTTTTCTATTAAAGATTTAAACTTTTTCGCCCATTCGAACCACATAACCTACTATCTCAATCTCCTAGACTTAATAATCCTGACAGTATTACACAATCACATTAGTAATAAGTTCTTCATCGTAAATTTTGGACGGCGTTATGCATTAACCGGCTATGCACCATTACATAAGTTGCGAGAAAAATGTATTTAAAGCTTAAATCAATCTTCAATTTATTGTTAGCGCCAAACTAACAATACTGGATATTGCAAGTTATTTTTCTTGTTTGACAGTTATGCATCAACAATCTAAGCGCGGGAGCATATGGCACTTAGTTGCATAATGAACATTTTAGGTTAGCTTTTGTGATCGGGTTTCATAGCAGTTTGTAGCAAAACATAAAATATTTGATAGGACTGATGGCGTTTACATTTTTCTTTAATAATAAGGTCATATTTAAAAATTTGACGCTAAAAGTGTGCTTACACTTAATTTATAGGCCAGTGCAACAGATAGCATCAAAATACATATATTTTTCAAATGGCGCTTAGCCGGTTGATACACAACATCGTTCATTTGTAATTGAATCGAATTTTCATCTTAAGATTATAGTATAAATATTTTGTAAGATATCAGGTTTCACACCCATAGAAAACAAACATAAAATTAAAATAACTTAATTTATTATATGTATTTCCAATCAAAATTTGATAACAAATTAACAGGATATGTCTTAAGTATTTCCTTCACTTTCTACAGTAAGTAGTACGTACAATTTACGTGAAACAGGAAATGTATCATTTACGCCTCCTGAAACGGCTTGTCATTCCAATTTCTTTCTTTCCTCTCTATAATAACTTTCCTCCGGTTTCTTTAACTCTGTCAGTTTATCAAGGTCTAAATTAACTTGCACGTATGAGTCCATGTGAATTAACTAACATTTATACTAGTATGCTGTGGAGCTTCTAAACATTAAACTAAAAATATATTACATATATTTTTCTTCAGTTATATTAAATGGATCAAAACATAGAATCTTACTACATTTAAAGATACAGAAAAGATTACGAATATTTGAGAATAAATTCTTTCCTAAACTTATTATACGAGAGACAAGCAACAGGTGAATGGAACATAATAATCGTCACCTTACTTCTAAAACCTTTTAAGTCTAATTTAAGAATTTTTTTTCAGGAGAGCAATAAAAACATATTTGGCATTGCGTTTTATTTTATAACTATGTTCTGATGTATTATTTTGAATGTAAACATTGTAAACATTAAAAATAGGACATTAAAAACATATTTGCAAAAAAAATAATATGCGATGTCAAAAAAAAAATGTTTTATTGCTATCTTCAAAAATTAAAATAGACTTTCGAGATTTTAGAAGTAAGGTGACATATATATATGACACTATGGAAAACCAGATGTTATTATAATAGTTAGGTATCGTTGAGTGTTAATTGATGGAGTAAATGGAAAAAATAGTGAATGAAAGAGATGTGGAAACTTTTGAAAGTAAAATCAAAACGAAAGGGCCCAGTGAGCAAGTCAAGTATAAGGTGGAACAAAATCATTAACCATGGTTTGAAGGAAGTGAATTATAGAGGGATTGATTGAAAAATGTATGCCCCCGAATGACCATGGACTTCGGAGTTCGACAGTGTCATTGAGTTAATTACTTAATTGAGTTAGTTACTTAGAGTTGGAGAATTTACAGCACGAAAAAATCTAGAGCCTGAAATTCGATAACTTCAAGCAATATTGTTAGCCCTTTCACACCAAGCTTTGAATCGCGACACTGATAAAAAGAGAGTATCAAGTAAGTTGATAGGTTACGTTCTCATGTTGGATTGTGTGTGTGTGTGTGTGTGTGTGTGTGTGTGTGTGTGTGTGTGTGTGTGTGTGTGAGAGAGAGAGAGAGAGAGAGAGAGAGAGAGAGAGAGAGAGAGAGAGAGAGAGAGAGAGGAGAAGAGATTGATTGGGGCTGGAGAAAGGAAGAGAGAGAGGAGATTAAGAGAAAGAGAGGAAAGACAGAGAAACAGAGAGATGAGGAAAGTGAGGAAAATGGGATGCTGGAAATCTGGCGCTTGGTCACGAATTTTGTCAAAGCTTCCCTGAACGGATTAGACAGCAGACAGTAGATAATTGAAATCTCCGTTCAACTCAGCCACGAGTACAACACAGGAAATTCTAAAACTAACCACGAGCCATAAAATATATATTCACACCTGAACCACTTAAACTTTTTATTATTATTATTATTATTATTATTATTATTATTATTATTATTATTATTATTATTATTATTATCCACCGCTGTGGTCTCGAGGTAGCGTGCTGCCTTGTCACACAGCGGGCCCGGGTTCGATCCCCGGTCGGGGCAGTTTTTCTGGGTGAGGTTTTTATCGGGGTTTTTCCTCACCTGTAAGACAAATGTCAGGAAAACTTTAAGGCCCAAACGGTCCCCGAAATCATATGGCCATCATCATCCTTACCATTATCACACCATCATCCTTCACCGGTGTGGAAAGCAACGGGAAGCTACCACACCTACACAATTCCCTAGTAAAGCTGCAAAACATAGCATGGAAATGCTATGATTGTAGTGAAGGACCTGCCTTCGGGCAGAATTGCTATGGATGGATTATTATTATTATTATTATTATTATTATTATTATTATTATTATTATTATTATTATTATTATTATTATTATCATCATCAGAACTGGAATGAGACAAGAGGACTGGAGGACATAGAGTGGATGGATAGGGACGAGTGATTAATGAAAATAAAACTTTAGATACAGAGAGATGTGTAAAGATTGAAAATCTGTCTATATAAATATTATTATTTTTTTTATTGCGGATGAGCCCATGTAGGTCTACGCAAAGTACTTAGAGGCGTTTCCTTTGAGCCTAAATTTCTTTCATTCTTCTGCTAAGAGCTTGTTTTCTATCATCTGTCCAAGTTGTTCCAGTTTTTTTTCTTCGGTTTGTCCTCTTGGTCAACTTGCCACTTATTCACCTTAATTCTAAAAATATCTCTGTTTGGGATATTTTCTTTAGTAATTCCTGCCAATTTTAAGTCCTTTTTGACTTCATCAATCCACTTCATAGTATCCACTGGAGCTTTATTTCTGTTTTCGTAGAATTCCATTATCTGTTTTGTAAACCTATTTGAGTTCATTCGTCTAATATGGCCATAAAATTTTATCCTTCGTTTTCTAATATCACTATGACTGTCTGTATATATTTTTATTTCCTTTTTTCTTGTGAGTCTAAATGCTTCACTTATGACTTGTGGACCTAAAACTTTTCTTATAATTTTGCATTATTTTTTCACTCTATTTTCGATATCTTTTTTTCTGTTCAAAATTAATGTTTCTGCTCCATAGAGGCACTCTGGTTTAATTACAGTGTTATAGTGTCGTAATTTTGTATGTAAATATATGCATTTTTTTTGTTATAAGTGCTGTGAGTAAGCCGAAATGCTGTTTCCATTTTTTGGCATCTACTTTTATTGGCTTTAGTCTCAATTCCATTTTCCTGAATTATTTCACCAAGATATTTAAATTGTGAAATATTATTATTATTATTATTTTTATTATTTTTTTTATTTTTATTATTATTATTATTATTATTATTATTATTATCATCGGCTGCGGTGGACTAGTGGTTATGCTCCTTGCCTCTGGTCCCAAGGGCCGCGTGTTCAAACCCGGCCGGGGTCGATGGATTTTTTTGGACCGAAAAATCCAAGGAGCAAGTCCTCCGGGAGGGACTTTAAGCCGTGGGTCCCGAGTCTGTAGATTTTCAGGCTCGTAAAAAGTCCTTAAGCCTGAATGAAAAGGCCTCTAAGCAAAATTTACCGAATTTTCCCGTCCTAGTACTACCTTGGTTTCCTAGATGTCAGTATGAGGCGGAACGCTGACCACGGACCACTCAAAAATGAGATCTATACGAAAACAAGTGTAACTAAATTAGTATGGTTCAAATTCTTCCCTGTAGGGGGAGAGCGCCTAAATCTCTGTAAAGGGAAAACGTAGGCTTACAATACAATAGAATAATAATAATAATAATAATATTATTATTATTATTATTATTAATGATTCATCATTACCTGAAAGAAAGCCAGTAGAATGGAAAAGTTTGAATGTTTCAAGCATTTAAAAATGTATGATTCCATAGTTGTAAGTACATTATATAATAGCATATGAATGCAGGCCTGTCAATCTACATTCCTCGTTCATAATGTTATAAATGTCTTACACTAATCAATATACGATATTTATAATTTATGTCTGTCTAGAGGAAGCGAATTGATTACTTTCTACAATGTACAATAAAATGTCGAAGCAAAAATAGACATTTTGGTATAATCGATGAACGAGAATTCTCCTTTGTTATTAATAACAATCCTTGCTTTTGACTTCGACATGATCTATGGGTAACATTTCTTCCTCTAATATACTAATTACGTTGGCTTATTCTCAGCTGGTTCAATTACTGGTCGACCGTACTGATTTTCCAAGATGAGGTCTTTCGTAATTTTCCCCAACTAAGAAAGAGTCGTTCGTTGCCGTAATTTTATCGGTTATAGTCCCTACTTTCTACTTCAGCTCTAGTTCGATTCCCGCCGAGACATCTGATTTGAAATCTCTACTTTTTATCTTCGGCGGTGACCCTGATATTCTGCTAATTACAGATAAAGGGATGTGATATTGTGACGTATTGCTGATCCCTTGTTTTTTTCATGACGAAACAGGCCTAGAAGGCCCTTGGCCTACCATCCAGCTGCTAGTCTCACATCTGCATGTGTTAATCACATAGAAAGACGATCATCCTGTCAATGTAAGAGTGACATATGGTCAGCATGTCGGGCCCCCAGCCGTTATAATTCATTTTATCATTATGAAGCCGCTACTTATTATAGCTACCCAAATTCCTCACGATTCTGGGTGGGCACCGATCCCTAACTGGCCGAAATTCCATTAGGAAATTTCTTCCCTTATGGAGATTCGAACTAGCGCGAGTCCGGAAGCTCTGCGCCAAAACGTCTTGCCTTAACCACTCAACTACGACGCGGGACGTTGCTCAAATTACCGCCTTTGAATTCCGCAACTCCTTATAAATCAATAGAAGTTTGGACTGGGGTCGTGTACAACTTCTTTGTGGAGGAATCATTTTTCAGATAGGCTACGTCAATTCTTCGACATCTCGATCTTCATATTTGAGAGGGATCTAGACTGCCATCCATATTGTTACTACCGTCGCATACATATAAGAAGTTACGAGATTCTGATGGCCAATTATGTTCGAGTAGAAGATATCTAAGTGCGAAAACAAGGAAGTTTTATGAGTGAAGCCGTCCGCGAGTATTAAGAACTAAGTTATAAAATAAACTGTGAAAAAGAGACTGTTAGTAGTAAATTATATGTGTGTATATAGTGCAGTATTGCGAAATAAAGAAAACATTTGATGTTTACATTCGTAAAATTAAATGAAATAAATTCCATTTGTATCCTATGTTATACCGCCATGTACGATAATATAAAATTGAGAACTATAGACATATTTGAGTGATGCAGACATATTAATGTTCACATTGTTCAGAAGTTCTCAAAACATTTGACATCTGTAAATACAGCAACTTAGATATATCAGTTTTGAAGACAAGCTTACAGGTTTACACCGAATGCAGCCTGCGATAAATACTTACCGGTCCATCCATCCATAGTAATTCTGCCCGAAGGCAGGTCCTTCACTGCAATCATAGCATTTTCGTGCTATGCTTGCAGCTTTACTAGGGAATTGTGTAGGTGTGGTAGCTTCCCGTTGCTTTCCACATCGGTGAAGGATGATGATGATAATGATAATGGTAAGGATGATAATGATAAGGATGATGGCCGTATGATTTCGGGGACCGTTTGGGCCTTAAAGTTTTCCTGACATTTGTCTTAGAGGTGAGGAAAAACCCCGATTAAAACCTCACCCAGAAAAACTGCCCCGACCGGGGATCGAACCCGGGCCCGCTGCGTGACAAGGCAGCACGCTACCTCGAGACCACAGTGGTGGACTACTTACCGGTATAGTTACAAATTAATATATGTTTTGTTGTTCACCAGACTAAAACTTAATTTATTCAGAAGGTTAATATAACTTAACCACGTAAATTTATTTTGTGGAACATTTTATTTCAATAACCATCAATAGTAGACGGCTCCATGGCGCAAGCGGTTAGACGCTCGCCTCTCACCGCTGAGGCCTCGAGATCGAGTATCGGTCCCTCCATGTGGATGAAAAGGAGCTTGGGCAGACTTTTCTCTTGTTTTCCCCCTGGCACAAATTTCATTCCATAATTTCTCAATACTCATCTCATCCATTTGGTTTCACTTCATTCATCCGCCCCTGTCATGGAAGGTCAGGCATGGTCGGCCGGCACCTTTTCGTTCACCGAGCTCTATAAATATAGAGGCTTGATCTCAACTCATTCCTCAACCCGACCCTGAATTGGACACAAGTTGAGGATATTATAACTATTATACGCTGTAAATTGCTAATAACATTATGATTTTGATCAATGTTAGATTTAAATAAATTCATCAATAAATCATGTAAACTTGAAATTAAAATGCTTAAACAAAAATGGATTTTCGAATATATTGTATAGAAATGCTTTAGAGCACTAACTAATAATCAAATACGACAGGCTCATTCCTCTTAGTAAGTTTAGCCAGCTAAATAACACATTCTGCAGCCGATAGAGATTGAAACAAATTTACGTCAAATCAAACCCACAAACCAATATTGTCGAAAGTTGGTATATAACATTTCAGCCGAACAAAACTACGAGGAATTAAAAGTTTTCTCTCTCTAGCTTGGAATATACCCTTACAAAGAGTAAAAATATCAGGATATATGAAAGATTTAATTTGGCGCAACAAACATACGTCAATAGAAAACAAAACCTGCATACAGCCTACAAAACGGTAGTTCGACCAGTTATCGTGTATGGAGCAGAAATTAGGGCTGATACAACAAAAACTAAACAAATAATAAGCACACGTGAAATGAAGATCTTACGAACTATTCAGGGGAAAACATTATTTGATAAAATACACAACACAGAAATTAGGAACAAATGTCATACTCAAGACATAACCAAATTTATTATAGATAGACGAAAATATTGGAAGGGTCATACAGAAAGAACGGGAGACAACCGACTTGCAAAAAAGAGCTAAGAAAGATATTCCAATGAACGGGAGAAGAACAAGAGGAAGACCAGCCAAGAGATGGACAGACAGTGAATGCACATTCAATACGTTTTCCTCCGACGAGCGATTTTGGAAGTAAACAGGATGAAAATCCTATAAATTATGATTAAGAAGAAGAGTAAAAAGATCGATATGAAGTATGGATATATGTTTCTATTTATACGAATATGTCCGAATGGGCTTTAAGTGTAAGCATCTCTTATTTAAAGGTGATGGGCGTGAAATTACTGTTTCAGGAGATATATATAATATTGTTTACATTAAAATGAGTCGCTACATTTTGTTTTCGAAGTTCGCGTGTGTAAAAAATTTGAAAACTGCAATAGTACATTTTCCACACTAATTTTAATAACACAAACATATCAAATTCGACATAATGTGAAACAAATACCTTTAAGCAGTGTTACACCGGAGCCTATAGATATAAGATCTCAATGTTACTGAATATACGTGTTACCCTTTCTGTAAATTTTATTCACACAACATACACAGTGATGCGTCCTATGTAATTCTAGACTCTGCTGTAACTACTAATAATTGTATGGAATTTCAGCCCAAACAAAAAAAAAATATATATATATATATATATGATACTCTTTCTCTTGTTCCGACACAATTATAACATACAAAACAAAAAGCAAAGATTTAAAGAACAAAGCGAATACGATAATACACTCGAATGAACGTGGTAACTTCTTCAGCATTGATAAAAAAAAAAGAAAGAAATAATTAATGTAATTAAATAATTCTGTCAATTCAGTATATAATGGAAATGGACAGCTAATGACAAATGAGGGAAATTTTGAGGAAGTGGCTGAATTCAAATACCTAGGAACAATAATCACAAATAGGAATGAGATGCACAAAGAAATTAAATATAGGCTCAATTCTGGAAATGCATGCTATTATGCATTGCAGAAACTTTTGATGTCCCAACTCCTTTCAAAAAACGTTAAGCTGAAAATATATAAAACTATTATTCTACCAGTTATATTATATGGGTGCGAAACATGGACTCTTACTTTAAGGGAGGAAAGGAGATTACGAGTATTTGAGAATAAAGTACATAGGAAAATTTTTGGACCAAAGAGAGATGAAGAGACAGGTGAATGGAGAAGACTACATAACAATGAACTACATGGTCTTTATAGGAAGCCAGATATAATAAGAACAGTTAAGTCTCGTAGACTGCGATGGGCAGGACATGTTGCGCGTATGGGGAATGAAAGACGTGCATGGAAACTTCTTGTAGGAAAGCCAGAAGGAAAACGCCCAGTTGGTAGACCAAGAATGAGGTGGGAGAACAACATTAAGTATGATTTGAGCGAAGTAGATTATACAGGGAATGATTGGAAAGCATTAGCTCAGGATAGGGATGTATGGAGAGCTTATGTCCATGCGGCCATGAACCTACGGGTTCGATAGTGCCAGTGAGTAAGTGAGTAAGTAAATAATTCTGTCAATTTATAAATAATAAACGAACATGTAACTACAAAAGAGACTTAAAAAAGCATCCACATACACACATTGACACGCTGAATAGCTAAACTTACTATGAGGATTCGATTCTTAGTTAGTGCTCTAAAGCATTTTTATGCACCGACTGGGATCTCAGATATGAATCCTGGCGGCGCGCTGCCGAGATTTTTTGAATTTTCTCGGGGTTCTTCCGTTTCCAGAATTTAATCCTACCAACACTCTCCACTCCTTTTCCCTCCATATAATTTCATCTCCATCCATTAATTTCATATAATCTTTTACCTCGTGTTAAATAAATAGATAAAAACAAGTCTGGTTTAGCAAACCACAGAACTTATATTTGGATATGATGATATAATGGGGCACACTACTGTGCTTCCTCTTGACTCCGAGCCTGTGTATGTCAACTTAGAGCAGAAGAGGGCTAGAGGCAGGATTGTAGTCCCTCCTAGATACCTTGTGAACAGTTCTATTAAATGAAAAAATATAAGCCATGTGTGTTAATACTTGATGTGAGTCGAACTGGGAACACCATAAAAGACCACATATCACTGTAGAGTAGATTTCATTTCATTCATTCTGTTGCCGCAACAGGGTAGCAACTAGTAGTTAATCTTCTAACAGGCCGTGATTGAGGGACTAAATTTAGTGTGTATTGGCTGCCCTGATTGCGTCATGCGTAGAGATCGGATTTTGCATTTCCTCCCTCCTCGGTAAGATAGCTTCACCGTCATGGCATAGGTGAATTGGACTCGTATCCTTGAAGGACTGGTAATCGAGTCATAGTGAACAAAATTGAAGCAATCTAAGCTTAATTGTGTGTGATTAAGGATCCATAGTGTGTGCTACTTCTGTACAAATAGCGTTAGGATCCGATTAGTAGTTAAAAAAAACTAGAATGAAAACTGTGAACAATGAGCAACACGTGTTAATTAAGTGAAAAGTTGGAAATATTTGAGTTTAATTTGGGTGTATATTATTACTGTAATATAGTTCACACTTAATGCTTAATGAGTCGTGTCATAATTATTTAACCAATCTAAATTATACAGTCTGCCAATAGGAGAGAAGAATCGATTTCTATGTTGCGTGTATAGGGGTTGATTCAGTGCAACTAACCTGCACATGTGGAGTAAGTTTCTTAAAATGAATTAGCCGCGACACATTCCATAAAGTAAAGATGGTAATATAATGAACCAAAAATAAAGTTTCTCGAACCATATGCACTAATATAATCTACAGGTAAATAAATTAATACAGTCTGAATTCCACTAGTCATCATCATCATCATCACTCCAAGGATTAGGCAATTGCCCGTTCCGACTTCATATTGCATCAGCCCAACGTCTTCTAGGTCTTCCAACATCACGCCTTCCTCTTGCTTGATAGTTCCTGGCTAACAATGGATATCTCTCCTTACTCATTCCATCCATGTGATCAATCCATTTCTGTCTGTAATTCGTGACTTTATCCAATAAAGGCTGTACTTTAAGCTGTACTTTCAATTCTTCTCTTATATCCTCATTTCTTATTCTATCAAGTCTTGTACATCCTTTTACTTGTCTTAGGAACCGCATCTCTGCCTCTGTATTCTATCCTTCTGTCTTTTCACTGGAGCCCAAGTTTCACATCCATACAATATTGTGGGAACCGCCATAACATTATACATTTTTATCTTGGTTTCTTTTCTAATTTTATTTTTGAATGTTCTCTGTATTGTTCCACACACCGTCTGAAATTTATTTATTTTGGAGTCAATATCTCTTTCCACATTGTAGCCAACATCACAGCCCAAATATTTAAAACTAGACACCTGTTCTATATTTTGATATTCCACTAGTACTACTAAAAATATTATGACGCATTGAACAGTAGCGTTTTAGTTGCGTGGATGACGGCGGGATACAGATCTCGCATTGTGGAAAATCGGAAGTTGATTCCGATTGAGGGTCTTTCCACTTTTCAGCGGTTGCCCTTTTACCAGCCGGCTGCTGGCCCTTCACATCCACATGTGTCAATCACAGAGGTAGATGATCAACAGCCAGTGTAGGGGTGACATGTGGTTAGCATGTCGAGTCCCCCAGCCGTTATAGCTGGTTTCTCAACCTGGAGCCGCTACTTCTTGTAGCTACCCAATTGCCTCACGATGCTGGGTGGGCACCGGTCCCATACTGGTCGAAATACCATGAGAAAATTTCTTCCCCCATGGAGACTCGAACCAGCGCAAGTCCCGTAGCTCTGCGCCAAGGCTTCCTACCTTAACCGCTCGGCTACGGGAAGTTGATGAGTCAGTTAAAAGACCCGCGCAAAATGATCGATGCGTCTAGAACTCCATGTCCGGAAGGTTCTGTACGCATCTACTTCTCTTATCCAGAGGCTTCGACCCCCGAAGCTTCCATACTAGAAAAGTCTTGATTGGAAGCTGAGAAATTTCCTGCCCTGGACTATATAGGCATTGCCAGGGTCTGAGAGATTTCGTTGTTTTAAGGAAAGGATACAGTGAACTGAGGTAAGACGAAACTGTGACAAGCGAAATCATCAGTGACTGGAAATAATTGTGCGGCAGATAAACTGTAAAGCAAAATTAAGAATTGCAACAAATTATTAGTTAAATGTCATTGATAGTTTATGTGAACAAAATTAAGTTATTGTGAAAATTGTACGTGAACATATGTTGTGTTTATTGAAAGAAAGCAAGATGAGAACGACCTCCCTGTATCGCGGAACCATATAATACATTATAAATGCTAGTGAAGTAAGACTTTTCAGATTAACAAGAGCCGAAGAACATAATGCATTTAATTATAAGGTGTTTGAACTGATGATTTCCATTTTTATTTCAAAAAAATGTATTGACGTTGCCAAGGAAATAAGTACTTATATTTTACGAACTGTGTCAAAAAAAACTTTCATCATAAAAATAAGAAAATCCTTTTAGGTTTCAGGATTCAATAAGTCCTGAGAATTGCCGACAGGCGCTACGTGCTGAGACTCGACGATAAGAAATCACGTGATTTCCAGCGTATATCTCTATCATTTTAGAAACAAACAAATCCTCATACGAAATTAATTCAAATAAAATTCCTTCACACAAGAACTGCATAGGCTAAACTATGCGAATTCCTCAACAAATTCAAATTTATGATCTGATCTTTCTTGTTTTCGGAATATATATTTCTTTTGTTAATTAAACTTCATGATAAAGCCAAGAGTTACATTTTGTAATGGAACGAGAAGGTATCACAGCAAAGAGAAATCTATAAAAATATTGTGTTCTTGGATTTTGATTAACGTTTATTTATTATTCAGCTAATTAATGTCAGTAGATAATGAAAAATAATTCAACATATTTTGCTAAATGAATGTTATTAACTTATTATTGCAACAAAAATTGTGAAGTAGATTCTTTCTTCGTGCAATGTTTTGTGATTATCATAATTTAGAAGCACAGGCTGGCTCTTCTCCTTCCATTCCAGTATCACGTGATTAGGGTTCATAATTTGTGGTGGTCATAGTGCATTAAATGGTCAAATCATCTATAATACATATTAAAGAAGCACAATGTTGAGCCTCTCCTTTGTTACGAAAACTAAACCAAGTTAATTTAGTTACCTTATTTGCCCATAGATGTCACACTCACTGGCACTATCGAACCCGTAGGTTCATGGCCGCACGGACATAAGCTCTCCATAAATTCCTATCCTGAGCTAATGTTTTCCAATCATTTCCTGTATAATCTACTTCCCTCAAATCATAGTTAATGTTATTCTCCCACCTCATTCTTGGTCTACCAACTGGGCGTTTTCCCTCTGGCTTTCCTACAAGAAGCTTCCATGCAAGTCTTTCATTCCCCATACGTGCAACATGTCCTGCCATCGCAGTCTACGAGACTTAACTGTTCTTATTATATCTGGCTTCCTATAAAGACCATGTAGTTCATTGTTATGTAGTCTTCTCCATTCACCTGACTGTTCATCTCTCTTTGGTCCAAAAATTTTCCTAAGAACTTTATTCTCAAATACTCGTAATCTCCTTTCCTCCCTTAAAGTAAGAGTCCATGTTTCGCACCCATATAATATTTCTTTTGTCAATTAAATTTAATCATAGAGCCAAGAGTTACATTTTTTAATGGAACGAGCAGATATCACAGGAAAGAGAAATTTATATTAAAATACTCTGATCTTGGATATTGATTAAGGTATTGCACAACAATTATTATTCAGCTAATCATGTCAGTAGATAATGAAAAATAGTTTAATATATTTTGCTAAATGAGTGTTATTAACTTATTATTGCAACAAAAAATTGTGAAGTTAATTCTTTCTTCGTGCAATGTTTCGTGATTATCATAATTTAGAAGCACAGGTTGGCTCTTCTCCTTCAATTCCAGTATCACGTGATTAGGGTTGAAAATTTGTGGTGGTCATAGTGCATTAACTGGTCAAATAATCTATAATCTATATTAAATAGCCCAATGTTGAGCGTCTGCTTTGTTACGAAAACTAGACCAAATTAATTTAGTTACCTTATTTGCCCATAGATGTCATGAATGGCATCTTGTCAACATACCGACTCAATGAGATATCTGGTCCGTCGTCGTGGCGTAGTCGGTCGAGTCCCTACCTTCGACTCTGGCGACCGGTTCGAGTCCTGGTGGGTCTGGGTGTGTGTTTTGTCCTTGTGTCTATGTGAGAATTAAAAAGAAAGTTAAACAGGTAAAACAAAATAAAAGAAAGAAAACCAGTGTAAGCGGGGGAGGGGGAAAGGGCAACTAAGGTGTTGGATGTTGATGTCGGTAAATATTGCTTAGAGGTCTTTTTATTCAGGCTTAAGGAACTTTTATCATCATCATCATAGTACATTCACGAATTTAGGCCATTTGTTGACCTGTTTCGGCCTCAAGAGAAACACCATCCAGAAGTCTTTTGAGTGGACGTCCTGGTCTTCTTCTTCCTGCAGGTTGATATCTTAACATTAGTTTGGGTATTCTGTGATCTTCCATTCGATGAACATGTTGTATCCATCTTGACTTATAATCAGAAATTTTGTTTTCTAAAGATTCCATATGTAATTCTTCTAAGATGTCTTCATTTTTTTTGTGATCTAGTAGTGTGTATCCTGCAGTCCTCCGAAGATATCTCATTTCAGCAGATCTAAGTCTCTGTATATCCTTCTGTTTCAATGACCATACTTCGCTACCATACAAAAGACTTGGAAGAGCCAGTGTTTTATACACTTTCAGTCTTGAATGCTTTTGGACTAACTGTGGCTTGAAGATAGAATTTATTAACCCTAAAATTCTTAAAAATTTAGATATTTTTGCATTTACATCCTTTTCTTCATATGAGATATTGCATCCTCTCTTTACTTCTAATTACCCAAATTGCCCTCCTAATATTAGAATCAGCTGTAGCTATTATCCAGTCATATGTATTTGCAGTTCTTAGAACCCTGTATTCTAGAGAAGTTAATTAATAAATGGCATGTAAAATTATTCACCTGCTCCAAAATTTTATTGTCCAGTACAATTTTACTTCTGAGAGGATCTACACCTTGAAATGCCATAATTTTTGTTTTTTCTGTGGATATCTTTAATCCATATTCTTCTGTAATTTTGTTAATTTCATACAGACCTGGGTTGTAAGGGGTAGTGACGTGTGTATAACCTCTCCTACCCAATTCTCATCCTCACCTTCTCGTGGTACAACCTGTTTTCACAAACGAGGCTCTGAGGACCGAGTCACGGCGGTATAACCGTTCCATCAGGTACTGAGTAAATGCGGTATCCTAATGTCTGTCCAGAGACTAAAAGATAGCAGCCCTACCACTGGACTACTTAGCGTCGGGCCAGTAACCTGTCCTAAGGAACTTCAAAACTACTTTCAAGTCTCAACACGAAAAAATCCAGAAGGAACTTTTAGAAACCTGAAAATCTTCAGACTCGAGGTCCACGGCTTAGATTCCTCCCGGAGGACTTGCTCCTTTGACTTTTCCAACCTAAAAAAAATGTATCGTCTCCGGCTGGGGTTTGAACCCATGGCCATCGGGACCAGAAGCAAGGAGAATAGTCACCAGTGCACCGCGGTCGACAACTGGCCAAATGCATTATGGTAATTAAATGTCTGGTGTAATTTATTCAGTCGGCCTAGTACAACGAACACATCTGCACCTCTTGGATATTGGAATAAGAGATATATGGATAATAACAGATTAATTGGGCACAGGAAGACGTTGTGAAACTCGTAAAACCTGCTAAATAAATAAATTTGTTTTTATGTAGTGAATAAACGTGAAAGGGCGGTTATATGTCTGCCTCTAAATATGATTATTAATTGAGGGGTCTAGTGAGAAAGGGAGCTATGCCACTTTCAGAAGAAACAGAAATAAATTGGGTTTTATAAAGCGATATATTACAACATTATTTGTACAATAAAGAGGTAACATTTTCTTCTTTGCCTTACTGTTATTTATAATATGCAAAAGGAAAAACATAAATTTTAATATAAATAGCACTGATTATTTCCATTTCTTTTCAAAGTAGCATAGCTCCCTCTCTCACTAAACCCCTCATTTTTTATATTTAATCAATTATACACGTAAAATATGTTCTGAAAGATGTGCAACTTATTTTTAACCGAAGTTTTAGTTGAGGACGAATGAGATCTCGGGTACAAATTTTATTATTAAACATTTTATGTTTTTATTAAGGTGAAACATGCATATTTGTAATCTTGTTTCGCCTTATAACACGGATGCAAGCACTAGTTTTTTTTTAGATCCAATCAACGATTTAATTAGGCCAAGATTCAATAATCAAGTCAGAATATTAGTATGGTCATTACAATTTACAAGTAATTACTTTTACACGTTTTAATTAAAATCCAACTAAACAATTTCTGGTGTCACTTCAATTTCTTTTTCTTTATCAGGAAACAAAACATATTTTTATTGGACATTTTTGGGGAAGATTATTAAAAATGCCTAAGTTTCGGTCGGATAATTATATTCGGATGGAGCTTACAAACTGGATATTGGAAATATAAACAAAATAGACGTAACAGACATCGCAGTTTTTTTACAATTAACTAAGCAACGTAATATACAAACGTATAATAGAGCCTACATAGAAAAACTCAATGACGGAACTTGAAGGCCCATAGCATACCAACCGGTTGCTGGCCTCACATGTACCAATCACAGAGGTAGATGATCATCTTGGTTTGGACAATATGCTACATACCGGAAGGTCGTGGGTTCAAGTCCCGATAGGGTTAGGATTTTTAAACTAATCAAAATCTTCTGACAGCGCTATGCCTTTGGCGTCGATTCAGCCTCTAATGGTAAATGAGTACTAACATACGTTTTGAGGAAAAGTTGGCCGCCTCGAAGGGCTGACAACCCGGCTGAGATATCATGCGATTGTCTAGAAAGGTCTGAGCCTTAACCTCCCATTACCCAAATCGCCTCCTAAAGTATGAAAATGGATCACTTTACCTTTACATTACAACATTATTACTATTAGGTTATTATTATTACTATTAAGCTATTACTACTATTATTACTATTAAGCTATTATTATTATTATTATTATTATTATTATTATTATATTAAGTTTTATTTTCAATGTTGTCCATAAATCGATAGGAAAATGGAGATTAAAAACCTAAACTGTCACGTGGTCATACATAATACATAAAACGAAAAACTGTGCTCACATGGTACATGTGCCCCAGGCAATAGCAAATACTGTGCGTCGCTATATTACACCGGACATTAGCAAATATTTGCATGCTACACTTGTAATTGCCAAAGCACGTATCAGTCGGGCTTCGTTTGAAATTTACCACAACCAGGTAACTAATACAGTACATTCTCCACAACAATAACGTAGATGTGCATTCATTTCTGTATCGTAATAGAATTACTACTCAAAAATTAACTACTACAACTGCTGTGGTCTAGGGACAATATTGTTATCTCGCATTCAGCGGACCCGGATTCGATTCCTTGATCGTTTTCAACTTCCTAATTGACGTTTCTCAAGTTTTACTCAACTGTTAGACAACCAGAAAACTGAAGCCACAGAAAAAATAGTAAACTTTGTCGGCCCTTTCACGCTCAGATTAGAATAAATTCTGTTGAAGAATATTCATTCATTTTGAGAATTTTCCTCATCATTGCGGGTTTTCTCCAACCAATCTTAGTAATTAACACGATTTAAAAAAATACATAAAATACTACGGAATTATAGACTATCAGTTTGCAACAAACATTTACATATTTCCCTTAATTAAAGTTCTCCATCGTTCTCTGTCCTCTGTATCTTCATCTGTTACACCATATTTCTTCATTGAATTTTGAATGTTATTCTTCCAGGATGTTTTTGTTCTTCCTTTTCTGGTCCTTTTTTCAATTTTCCATGCATAGGCAGCATTCGGTAATCTTCCATCTTGCATTCTTCTTACGTGTCCATACCATTTTAGCCTTCTGTGTTCAATCTCATCCATTATACTTCTTTTCGCATTCATGCATTTTCTAATTTCTATATTTCCAATTTTTTCCAATCGAGATTTTCTGGCAGCTCTTCTCCAAAAATCGACTTCAACTGCAGTTATTCTGATGGCATGTTCCGACCTATATAACATTATACTTTCTAGTATGGACTTATAAATTAGTTTTTCCTTCGTTAATGATGCTTTTACTCCATAGTATAGAGTTTAACATTCCTATGGTTTTTCTTCCATTAATAATCTTGCTATTTCTTTATTTGATGTTCCATCTTTCTCTATAATTGATCCCAAATATAAAAAAACTATCGCTCTTTTATTTTTACACCAATACAGGGTGATTCAAAAGTAGCTTGACATTTTCCTCATATCTTTAATTTATGTATTTTGATTATACCTAATTGGAAACTATGCTAACAATAGAGGAAAGATTTGCTATCGTTTTTGCTCGTATACGAGGATTGACGTACGGGCAGGTCCATGAAGAATTCACTAGAAAGTTCAGAAAACCAGGTCCTAGCAAGAAAGCTATTAGAGATCTGGTACTGAAAATGAAACGGGCGGGATCTGTTGCTTATGAGGCACGTAGAGAGAGGCCGGCTACAACATCACACAAGAGTTTCAGAGAGACCACCAAAGGTAAATGTGTGGCTGGAAATAACAAAAACAAAAATTTACGGGCCGTTCATGTTTGCGAAACCAACAGTAAAACTGGAAGTAAATATCTTTACATGTTAAAACAATACCTGGAACTGGATGCTGTATAAGATACTGTGGTTTTCCAGCAAGATGATGCACCACCCCATTTTGCCATCATTGTTCGTGACCACCTCAACGAAGTTTCCCTGGTAGGTGGATAGCTCCTGGTTCACCGAGAACTTTGTCGGCTCGCTCTCCAGATCTGACACCACTAGACATCTTTGTTTGGGGTTGTGTTAAGTCCAAAGTGTATGAAGTGAACATCAACACCTTACAGCAATTGAGACACCGAATAGCTGCAGCGGTAGCTGCAATCACACCAGCTACGCTGGCAAAAGTATTTCGCTGTACACAAGAAAGATGGAGTATGTGCCGTGACTTAGAGGAATACCACATTAAAATGTACTGAGTTAATCATTCAGTAATCATTGCTTTCCATATATAATAAGTTTGGCATAAAACATTGGTTTCACGAAAATGTCAAGAGACTTTTGAATCACCCTGTATATAATTCATCTCGGTCATTGGTTAAATACTCTGTTTTTGTTGATTTTCAAACCCCATTTCTCATATGTTGTTGACAAGTGAGTACACATATTTAAAGAATAAATATAAATAATACAGTTAAATAAAATACCAGTTACTAACAATAATATACACATTTGAAGCATATTAACATATGAGTAAATTTATCGCAAAATTTTAAAATTTAAACTTATCACCACAACAAAAAAATAGTCGCAGATTTTAAATTCAAAACATAACATAACATGGATAAATTCGCTATTAATTTTTTGTTCATATTCTAAACATTAAGGTTATATAAAATGTTAATGTTTCAAAATAAACCTACAAATATCCTGATTAATTAACATCAAATTATTAATAAAATTCATTGTTTATAACCGTTGAGGTGGATAGTCATAAAAAAGTAAGTTAAAATGTACCTTCTTAGGTTAGAGCCGTCATCCTCAAATTTTAGAATATGTATGCTTTTTGTCTGAAGACATTTCAAAATCTCTATTCCATCTTCAGCAGATCTTTCTTCGCTACATCACTTGATCAAGTAAAGCATACATATTTTATAAGTTGAGGATGACGGCTCTAACCTAAGAAGGTACATTTTAACTTTATTTTATTTTATCAAATTATTTTTTAATATTCGATTATATCTTTACTGGTTAGGTTGTGGGGTTTGTTTAAAATTATACAAGTTTTAGGTTTAATACGGAGTAAAGAATAAACAGAATCTAATATATATATATATATATATATATATATATTATACAGGGAATCCATTTTAAGGGGAAAGCTCGCATCATTCTGCCGCTGCGACTAGACCTGAAATTTCTCAAATAAATGGTGAGTAATAAGTTTCTTTGTGTAGGCTTGTTTTTTTATAATAATCTAATTACTTAATTTATTTATATTTTTTAGCTTCTGTCTTCATTTGCCGGTAGTAACGTAACAAGCTCCGCGCCGGTGCAAGCACAGTAGGGGCAAAGTGAGAGCTGCTGTAACGAAGTAAAATTGTTTCCGCGTAAAATGGATTCCCCGTATATTAAAGGTACAGCGAAAGAACAAGGTAAGTCAACTTTTTGTCGAAATGGAGTTAGAAAACACTATGACTTAGAAGTTTGAAACAATAAAAGATACAATTTAGTCTGGATTTATGTACCTCCAAACTTTGGCATTCAAGAAGGAAGTAGGCATACGTGTGTTGAAAATCAAAAGTGGAAAAAGGGACTACCTGTTATTTTTATCCTTTATATATTTTAATTTAGTAACTATGCAGTATTAAATCAATTAAGCTGAAGAAATTTGATTGGTTATAGAGGAGTTGCAGAAAATAACTAGAAGTTAGGTTCCCAAAGATCTCATAATAAAAAAATCTGAGATACCAATTGTTTAAAGTTATCTATATTTCATATTCATAACCCAGTGTTAAAATTAAATAGGATGACATTTAATTATTAAGAATTAATCAATCTTGTTTTCATAATTTAACTTTGGAAGAAGCTGTATGGACATCGGAAAACGAGCAAATTTAACGATTCTCCAAAAGCTAAATTTCGAAAATAAAATTAATTAGTTGTTAATATTTTGGGCTTCATTGAATACTTAATTAAGTTCCGAAGCCGTCCCATATCATTCCGTACCCCTAATTAACCAACCAACCAACTATTCAATCCGGATGTTCATGGTCAATCGGATATAAGTTCTCCATACATTCCTATTCTGAGCTAATGTCTTCCAATCATACCCTGTATAACTTACCTCCCTCAAAGCATGGTTATTATCATTCTCCCACATTTCCCACCTACCCACTTATTTTCCTACAAGAAGTTTCTGTATCCATCTTTCATTCCCTATTCGTGCCACATGCCCTGTGCTCGTATTCTATGAGAATTATATTTTCTTATTATGCCTAATTTCCCATGAGATCATACAGTTCACTATTATGTAGTTTTCTCCATTCGCCTATCTGTTCGTCTCTCTTTAGGCAATTTTTTTTCTCTGAGCACATTATTCTCAGATATTCATAATTTTTCATTTAATATTCGATTATGGGTATTAAAAATACAACAAAAACAACTACTACTAATATATTCTTCTCTGAAATCTTGGGTTCCTAACCTCAAATTGCTCATCTATAATTCCTCTAAAACCAGGTAATTTTCTCAGATTTAATAATAATTTACATTCCGTATTTAAGAAGTACGAGGGGCACGCCGTAGCGTAGTGGTTAAGGCACTGAGCTACAAGCCGAAAGGTCGATGGTTCAAGTCCCGGTGGATCAGGATTTTTAAACTGACCCAAACCTTCTGGCGGCACTATGGCCCTGGGGTCGACTCAGCCTCTAACTGAAATGAGTACCAGACGCTTGTTCTGGGGGTAAAGGCGGCCGTCACGCAGGGCTGACAACCCGGCTGACATCAAGTGCCGATTGTCCAGAAATAGTGGGGGCCTTAACCTCCTACTACCCCAAGGGCCTCCTGAGGCCTGTAGTGGGATTACTTTACTTTACTTATTTAAGAAGTACGAAGAAAGTTAATACGCAAATCTTATGAGGTAACATAATGCGTTGTAAAGAATTGGTTATAAAACAAATTTTAGAAATTTGAGTGAGTAGGGGGATCATTTATGAAAATTAACTGATTATTAAATTAACTTCTATTTTCCCTAATGGATAGGGATTAGTTTTTGCCATTTGTGTATTGTTACATTTATCAAATTTTACCTTTCTCCTATCTAGGAGGTACGTTGTTTTGTAGGTAGTAGATATATTTGACCCGCTAAACAATTGTCACCAAGGAAGGAGACAAATGCCTATGATTTTTCTTTCGAGACAAACCTCATCAATTTTGTTTCAAGCTACCATTTGGTAAATAATTTGCATACCTTTTTAGCAATGAGTGACTATTTCACACAACAAATATTTAATCTGTTTAAAAAAATCAAAGACAAAGTCTGAATTCCTTTAGAGCAATGTTGTATTCTTTTTCAAATTTTATTTATAGTAAGTACTGATTTTATAATTCAATATTAATGTAGGGCCTACAATCCGACAAGTTTGTTATTATCCATGAAAATGGTGTACTTCATAGTATGATCGGTAGTGTTCCTACCTTCCACTCCAGGCCCTTAAAAATTAATAAAATACATCTGTGGAAAAACAATCTGTGATATTATCTCGGCAAATACTGAGCTATTTCAAGTGTTTCTTCCGTCATTGTCATCAGGTTATCTAACGACATTTCTGGAATTCTCTCCTGACATAGCGGAATTGTAATCCATTATTAGATTGAGTTCTAGAAAAGGTTAATTTTGAATGGGGTTAATTAGTCCGTACAAGTTAGGCTTCTTCCGGACCCTAATTAAGATCCAAAACCACCCCACACAACACTGTACTTCATCAACGTTTGACTAGGGTAATTTATGTTTGTCAAGTATCAGTCGGAAAATGGAGAGGATTTGTTGTGGTACTAATATTATGGGCGATTGTCTAGGTTGCCTTCTCTCTCTAGATCGTCTATATCATACAAATTCGAGCCAGTCTATTCCCATCCATCACTCAATACTCTGTTTAATTTCAATGCTGGTTTCTGAGTATAAAGTGCAAACAATTTAACAAAGTAAAAATACAATAAACACTGCTTGTAACACCCTGGGCTGGATACAATAACACTGAGCAACAACAAATATACTTTTTTGTTGCCTCAGAAAGAACAATATGTGATTCTGATAGTATTTTTTCTCCTGAATTCAAATAAGATATCGGTTTTTCTCCATCACGAAAGGTTTCCGAGAGACAGGCATTTATAATTTAAAACACTTTAATTTTTTCTACATTCGTAACTACACAATATTCGAACATTCGGACTCACATAGAAAGTAAGAAATTACGATTTTCTGCTATATTTCGTCTGTGGAGCATTCCTCTTGATGGTCCAACAAATAATCGGTCAGGATATTAGGATTCCATTCACCTTGATATCGCTTTTCGATAGCTGAAATCTCCTGAGTTAGCTCATTTGTTTTTTTTACAATGGACAAATGGACGAAAAAACGTTTATTAAAAAATAATTATTTAAATTCATTAATTGAAATTGAAAAAAAAACGGTGGGTGATGGAGAAATTCCGAATACATATTTGAAAACACGATATAAAACTGGATTAAGTACAACTATTGGTACTCATGAGACAAAAATCATGTTGACCTGTGTAATACAAATGTTATAATTAAAAGACCTAATATATTTCCTGCAAGTAAATAAAGCATAATTCAGAATACACTGATACGTAAACAACTATCATATTAATTAACACTTCTTTCCAAATTTTCCCACTTTATTTTCAGAATTAATATTTAATTAATTTAATTTAATTATTTTAATTCATATCCCTCCATGGTATCTTTACCTTGTCGTGGTGGAGTGGCTTCTGTGCTTAAATGATCCTGAGAGCTATGCCGGCGGTAGCATTGCTGCCGATAGGGTTACCCGTGCCGGACAGGTCGAAGGTGATAAGCCAGACGAAATAAGTACCTTGGTCGAAAGAGTGACGATCTTTCACCGTAAAAATACAACCGTCAAGAAATGCGGACATGGGTTCTACTGGGGTAAAATTTTCCGGAGGTCAAATAGTCCCCCATTCGGTTCTCCGGGCGGGGACTACTTCAGAGAACCCATGCCAAAGGCTCAAACACAGGGACATGTTCCTAGGAACATGGAATGTTAGGACTTTATACAATAGCGGGGCACTAGAGATATTAACGCGGGAATTGGATAAATCGCCCTTGGATATAGTCGCTTTACAGGAAGTTAGGTGGCCAGGAGAAGGTAGACAGGAATCAGGAAGCTTTGCATTATACTATGGGGGTGCAGAAAGACCTGCATTTGGAACAGGTTTTTTAGTCAGAAGGAGGATCCTATCCGCTATCCGAGATATTAAGTTTGTTAGTGATAGGATATCATACATAATTCTAAAGGGTAAACGACATGATTTTATAATTGTAAATGTACATGCCCCCACAGAAGATAAAGATGACAAGATCAAGGATGAGTTCTATGAAGAATTAGAATGCTTATTTGATAGTCTTTCACGATATCATATGAAAATTGTCTTAGGAGATTTAAATGCAAAAGTGGGGCGGGAAGATATATTCAAACCAACAATAGGCAAATTCAGTCTTCATGAAGATAGTAACGACAACGGGGTTAGATTAGTCACATTTGCCACATCAAAGAATCTCATTGTTAAGAGCACAACATTTCAGCATAAGGATATTCATAAATACACCTGGACGTCCCCAGATGGAGAAACTCGGAACCAGATAGATCATGTATTAGTGGATAAACGCTGGCACAGTAGCATCATTGATATTAGATCAGTTAGAGGGACAGACTGCAATTCAGATCATCATCTGGTCAAGGTGAAAATCAGACAACGGCTATCGCTTATGAGAGGAACAAACGCTAAAGATGATTATGTAAAATATGAATTAAAAAAACTTGAAAAATGATGAAATGCGGCAAGAATACCAAATCAAAATTGCTAATAGATTTGAAGTACTGGAATCTTCAGATGACAATGTGGCAAACGAAGAAGAAACTGATATAAATAAAGAATGGGAGGCTATAAGATATACTATTAAATTGTCAGCATCAGAAAGCATTGGTTGTTAAAAAAGAGGCAAAACAAGAAATGGTTTGATGAGGAATGTGCCGACATTGTAAAGAAAAGAAAGCTAGCAAAAATGAAATGGTTACACGAGCCAAATGAGGTAAATTTAGAGCAATTGGGTAGTGTTAGACGGGAAACCACCAAGTTACTAAAGAGTAAGAAGAGGGAATATTTGAGAGAGAAGATTAATGATCTTGAAATGAATGCAAAAAATAGGAACATTAGAGAATTATATCAGGGAATTAGTATAGAGAAGAAAGGGTTTCAGGCTAGAACAAACATAATTCGGAATGAAAATGGGGATATGATTGCAGATTCCAAGAGTATATTAAATAGATGGAAAAGTTATTTTAATCAGCTATTAAATGTACATACAGAACAGGACATTGAGGAGGATAAGTTACAGACAGCAGAAATGCTAGTCGCAGAGCCAAGTGCATTAGAGGTTGAAATGGCGATTGAAAAATTGAAGATGTATAAAGCATCAGGTTCAGATGAGATCCCAGCAGAACTGATAAAATCAGGGGGAGAAAAATTGATGGACCAATTTATAAGAAAGGAGATAAAACTGATTGCAACAACTACAGGGGCATCTCATTACTTTCAACTTCGTACAAAATTCTAACAAATATATTAGTAAGCAGACTTACTCCCTATATTGATGACATTCTAGGAGATCATCAATGTGCATTTAGAAGAAACAGGTCTACAACAGATCAGATTTTTAGTATAAGACAAATTTTAGAAAAGAAATGGGAATATAATAGTACTGTACATCAACTATATGTAGACTTCAAAAAAGCATATTATTCAATTAAGAGGGAGAAGTTATATAGTATCCTGCTGGAGTTCGGAATTCCTAAAAAGTTAGTTAGACTTATACGAATGTGTCTGAATGGCACAAAGAGTAGGGTGCGTGTAGGCAAAGAGTTTTCGGACACTTTTGAAATCCAGAATGGGTTGAAGCAAGGAGATGCACTATCTCCTCTACTATTTAATTTTGTACTAGAGCATGCCATTAAATCTTTAGAGAATGAGGAAGGCTTACAACTGAATGGTATTAATAAGCTGTTAGTTTATGCTGATGATGTAGTACTACTGGCCGATAGCGAGGAGGTAATAAAGGCCAACACGCACACACTATTGAGTAACACTAAGAAATTAGGACTGGAAGTAAATATCAGTAAAACTAAATATATGGTCACACGTAGAAATTCAGTATATAATGGAAATGGACAGCTAATCACAAATGAGGGAAATTTTGAGGAATTGGCTGAATTCAAATACCTAGGAACAATAATCACAAATAGGAATGAGATGCACAAAGAAATTAAACATAGGCTCAATTCTGGAAATGCATGCTATTATGCATTGCAGAGACTTTTGATGTCCCACTCCTTTCAAAAAACGTTAAGCTGAAAATATATAAAACTATTATTCTACCAGTTATATTATATGGGTGCGAACATGGACTCTTACTTTAAGGGAGGAAAGGAGATTACGAGTATTTGAGAATAAAGTTCTTAGGAAAATTTTTGGACCAAAGAGAGATGAACAGACAGGTGAATGGAGAAGACTACATAACAATGAACTACATGGTCTTTATAGGAAGCCAGATATAATAAGAACAGTTAAGTCCCGTAGACTGCGATGGGCAGGACATGTTGCGCGTATGGGGAATGAAAGACGTGCATGGAAACTTCTTGTAGGAAAGCCAGAAGGAAAACGCCCTGTTGGTAGACCAAGAATGAGGTGGGAGAACAACATTAACTATGATTTGAGGGAAGTAGATTATACAGGGAATGATTGGAAAGCATTAGCTCAGGATAGGGATGTATGGAGAGCTTATGTCCGTGCGGCCATGAACCTACGGGTTCGATAGTGCCAGTGAGTAAGTAAGTAAGTAAGTATTTTAATTCATATTTTGTATCTGCAAGTTACTGAAATGAAATTAATATATTTCTGATATGATCATATAAACAATAATACATATTAATTAAATAAAAATAAAACGTAGTTTTATTTTTATTTAATTAATAAATATGGATTTTCATCAAGTAAACACAAACTCAATTGATTAAATAATATATATGGTAAAGATGCCATTTTCTGTGATATCGCCAATTCCATGATAAAATTTTAATTCGTTATCATTGAATTATATGTTTTAAAAAGTAGTTCCTGGATTACTCCAAAATAACATAAGCTTTCTTCTTTCAATTTTATCACCATATGTATTGTTAATATTATTTGATGTAAAATTTATTTTTAGAGGGAAGTATGTCTAAATATTAAATGTCATTTGATATCAGTCATGCAATTTTTGTATTTGTCCTCGTACAGTTTATAATATTGATTATCAACTTTAATAAACGGCGAATTCAGTTTTATTTTTAATTACGAACTTATGTTTTATTATCACGGAATAAGGAACTCACTGACGGCGTTAGAATACCATTATCACGGATTTAGGAGTCATATCACGTATTTAGAAATCCTTGTCTCGGAGGAAAAAAAGAGGCATTTGGGGACAATTGTACGTCAGATTGGAGTTAATTCAAAAAATAATCTCATGGAATGTTCATACCATGTTCCTGTATTTATATTTTGTCACCTTTATCTAAAAGGTTGTTACATTTGCACAAAAATGTGTATATATATATATATATATATATATATATATATATATATATAACGGAATTAGGCAACCTTACCTTACGTTAGGCTACATTACAATAAATAATAGTTTAAAAAACTAAAACAACACGCTTTATTAGAAAACCGAACTGAAAAATGAAAAATAATTTTAATTTCCAACAGGCTTGGGATAAAATTAAAGTGGTCAACAAAAAAAAAAGCATCTCCAACACATCTAGAATAAAACTAGAGTTATCTACAAAAAAATAATGTTACCATCAAAAGCGTGGGGAGCTTTTCATGGTTTTTACGTTTTCTTCTTAGAGACTTTACTTTTACCAATATCTGTTTATTATCAAATATATTCATTGATATAGAGCACCCCACGCTTTTGATGGTAAAATTATGTTTTGTAGATAACTCTAGTTTTATTCTAGATGTGTTGGAGATGATTTTTTGGCCACTTTAATTGTATCCCAAGCGTGTTGGAAATTAAAATTATTTTTCATTTTTTAGTTCGGTTTTCTAATAAAGCGTGTTGTTTTAGTTTTTTAAACTATTATTTATTTAAAATGAACTAAGGAGATGTTGTTATAGAAATATTTCAACTATAAAGAAAAAGGCAGCTTCCCTCCAGCTATCAGCTTTAAATATTCCCAACACTTATTCGACGCAGTTTCACTTAAAAATACGATAAGACTGAATAAGGCGTAGAGATTGAACAACCAATCATAAATTATCTTTTACTCGACCGCGTTAACTTTTAGCCGGTGAGGGAAGCAAATGCGCTAGTGGTGAAGATGGGGTAAGTGTTTCCTTCCACCTTTGTTACAAGCGAATGATGAGCAAGTGGTAAAATCAGTGGCAAAATATAGTGGTAAGCCTATATGAAATAGAAGATGAAATTAAAGATGGTCGGAGTTTGTATGACTACGGATTCCTGAATAATGTTACGTACAGAGAAATTAAATCAGCACTGATTTCCAACTACTGTTTTTCAGACTTAAATGTTTATATATTGTGAATATAGAGTCTAACTTTCCACTTGACATTGTCACTAACAACTGACTATACACGACTAACGGAAAATGAACACTGACACTGTAACCTATACCCTGTCCGTTCTTAAAGTGATCCTCGTCAGAACGAAATCATGTGATCTGCTCGCTTTTCATTGGTTATGGACACCGACGTACGATGTAGAAGTAATAAGTACGCGAAAAAATACGTCCCCTAAATATACTTGTTATTCTTCGTGAATGACAATAATGTTCAAAACATAGAACATATTCTAAAATATACCTAATCAATAATTATAACTTTAAATAGTTTATTACATATGGACGAAGCATTTGAGTCATGTTTCAGTCGATTCTCATGAAACAAAATAGATGAAAATATTGAGTCTTCTGTTGCTGTGTCGTAATCTCACTGTCAAAAGTGGCAGTAATTGTGGCGCGAATGGCGGAAGGATACAATTGGCGTTTGTTGATGTTAGGATCACTCTAATAGCGGATAAGGTATAAGACAAAGGTCTACTACCTCCAACATCTACTCACCCTCACGACATTTTTTTTTTTTAATTCGCAGTTTTCCGCATTAAAATTTAACGTGGTCGAGTAATATAATACGTATACAAGTAGCACATTTCTGTGCATTTAACAACCAAAGAAACGATAGAAGACTAATTTTCAATCTGAAGAGTTACAGGCAAGGGAACCTGTTCCCAGAAAGATGAATATTTATACAGTACATTGTATCCTAGTTTTCAGTCTTTGTTATAAATAAATATGAAGATTTGTAAATTGCTGGAGAAAGAGAGCAAGCAGGAAGGTGTGTTGATGTGCTGAGTGAGATGTCACAACAAACCATTGAGGATGCAGGGCGCTCCCAAGTCTCATACGACAGTCGCATACGAATATGCTTACTACAAGGTAGGTCATTGCATTCCAGCCGGAAATACTAGTACTGCGTGACAAAACTGACATTATTTTAGCTCGAGGAGAGATGAAGAGATATAAAACAGAGCCATCTCATATCCATGCAACACAGAATTATTAAAAAAATGTCATTGCATTAGTGTCCCTCTTGGTGTTGACCGTAAGATGTAAATCGTTTGTATTCCACAACTGTTCCCTCATCGGGTACTGGGAACGTGCTATCGACATATTGAAGATCTCCCTCTTAATATTTTTCCTCATATTAGACTATTTTTTTACTATTCTCAATAGTATACCTTCCCATATCCCATCAATGCATTTTTTAATGTTCTGTATCTTAGTAAATTCAGGGATTAATTTGTTTAATTTGCCGATTAGTTCAAGATGCCCAACATATTTGGTTATATTATATCATTTCTAAAATTGTGTATCCTGTCGAATATCGATCTCAAAGAGCTACCATCGAAACCAGTTAACTCGGTTGGGATTTATTGGGATATGTAAATGCATCTAGTAAAGATATCTTGTCTTACTTTTTCGTGATCCACACTGATGTAGTTAACCCTTAAATTAGGCCTACTGCTAATGGGTGAAATATTTGGGTAAAGATAAACATGAAGCGATGTTTTTTTAAAAACAGGCGAATAAACCTTTGCCTAATTCCTTAAAATAATCCACCAAATAAAACATAGATTAATACTACATATACTAATTTAGGTATATATCACATAGTATACATTTGTTTACTTTATGAACTTTTTTATAAAACAGTAGAAAAAACAAACGTTTAAAAATGACTTAAATGTATGTTAAATTACAGCATTATTGACTTACAGTTTTACATGATATGTTTTCACTGTGGTCCGACATATTTAAATAACGTCTAGGAGAAATTAGTGTTTCGGTATTTTAACAGGTGCTCTTTCTTACAATGTTTAATGAAATTCACTTTGGAGAAAGTGAAATCTTGACCTTGTAACATGTTTAATAAAACAATCATGGCCTACTGTAAAACTAATAAATGTACTGTATGTCAAGGAAAGCATCAATATCACCCTGTATCCCACGTAAGGCAATTACTTAACCATGCAAAGGCCGATTACATTTTGTTCTGGGGTGCGGATCATGATAGTTTGAAATTTTGCAGAGTTTCTGGCAATATCAATGCACTGCCAGTCTTATTATTGCACTGCGTATCTTGTTGTTTGGTCCAGTCTAGTCTCGATTGACCACTGCATGTGTTGCGTAAAAATCGTCCGGTATTTCTATTCTCTTCTTTTGTTTTATGTCCTTCAATGTAGTTTCCGTAAGGACTTCCTGTTTTTTCACCTTGACTTTATTGCCAAGTCTATTGTACTGCAGCCATTTTTGGCGTAGTAGGTTTTCTGGTCTGATTAGAATTGATTATTGAGAACTGCTTATCAAAGTTTGCATTGTTGATCAGTTGGTAGAATTCGACCACCATTGTTTGGTAAATAAAGTGTGGACATCAGAAAAACCACAATTGAGTGTTGAGACTTTGAAAGTCATTTTATGTGTGAAATATATAATTTAACAAATTCTTGTGAAAAATTTCGTGACTTTTAAACGACAGCAATCTACTAAAAAATCACTCGAATGACAAGTATGCCAAAGAATAAAATAATAATAATAATAATAATAATAATAATAATAATAATAATACTATACATGATTGTTTAATGTATTACATTTGTAAATTGAACTTAGTGTTGAAACTAAAATAAATATATTACAATATTAATCTTGCGTTCTATAAAAATGTTTGTTGCTCCATATAGACAAAATGTTTAATCAAGAACAACCCCCCTCTCGGTCAATGGTGTCCCGCTTTACCAATGTTAAAATCAGGTCACCGACACTGCCAAACTTTACCATCTTTCAGAAACATATTGAAAATAAAATTACTAACAGAAACAACTCACTAATATAATATTTTTAAAAATTAATAATTTTTTTTTTTATTATTTAATAAAAATAATTTTAAGATTTGTTAATATATTTACCTAATACCTTGTATCCATCTATAGTAATTCTGCACGAAGGCAGGTCCTTCACTGCAATCATAGCATTGCATGCTATGCTTGCAGCTTTAATAGGGAATTGTAAGTGTGGTAGCTTCCCGTTGCTTTCCACACCGGTGAAGGATGATGATGATGATGATGATACTGATGATGGCCATATGATTTCGGGGACCGTTTGGGCCTTAAAGTTTTCCTGACATTTGTCTTACAGGTAAGGAAAACCCCCGATAAAAACCTCACCCAGAAAAACTGCCCCGACCGTGGATCGAACCCGGGCCCGCTGCGTGACATGGCAGCACGCTACCTCGAGACCACAGCGGTGGACATACCTTCTATAATAAGCCATAAATAAATTCATTATAGTTTATTACTTTCTTTGTATTTTTTTCTTTCTTTCCTTTTTATGTATAGTAGATTCGAGCTGTTATTCCTTTCTGTATTCATTCTATCATTAATATAATTTTAATTGTATTTAATTTTATTGTATTATTAGATGGCCAGGTATTAATAGCACATGACCACGATTACATAGAATATATGGCTAAAAAACTAAAAGAAGAATATGAAAAATGAGGACTTTATATAAACATTGAGAAAACGAAATACCTGTGTATAGGAAAATAAATGGAAAATATATATTTCAACAATGGAGGAGAACTAAAACTTAGTATTGAATGCACTTATTTACGAACAAAATTAGACCATTCAGGCGATAACTCACTGGAAATTAAAAATAGAATCGCACAAACAAAACAAGCAATAAATGCTTTAAACTCTGTTTGGTGGATCAAAAATATTACAAAAAATAGAAAATTACAAATATATCAAACCATAATTCAGAGCATTTTAACATATCGTGCTGAAGTCTGGCAAATTCCTACCAGGGAAATTAAAAGAATTTTAAGTACAGAAATGGATGTTTTAAGAAGATCAGCTGGAAAATCTAGAATGGATAGAATACGAAATGAAGAAATAAGGGAAATTATGGGTGTACAAGAGGAGCCGGATATCATAGACATTATAGAAAAGAAAAGATTTCAGTGGTATGGCCATGTCAAAAGAATGCCAGAGCAAAGTTTGCTTAAAATTGTTATGGAGTGGATCCCAATGGAAAGGAGGAAGAGAGGAAGACCGTAGAAAACTTGGATAGAAGGGGTACAAGTAGCTATGAATATCAAAGGAATAGAGGAAGATCGACAGAGAGGAATGGCGTTTGGTTTCCGGAAGACGGCGGCAGCTCCATGATACCGGATGATGATGATGTATTTTTATACGTTATTTTCATTATTATTCAATTTGACAAATAATTAATTGTTTAGTATGACTATTATTGTAATTTTTTGTATTTATATGTAACATATGTTTATACTGGTGAGTGGAAGAGAAGGCCACATGGCCTTAACTCCACCAGGCTAAATAAATCTATTCTATTCTATATGAAAATTCAGATTACAGTACTCTTGTCATCTGAATAGTTTTGATGCTAGTGATTTGAGGCACCGTGTAGTTCTTCCTGCGATATAAGTTTTAAATCCTTTCAATAACGTAGAGAGTCAGAGTAAGTTCTCTCCTATCAAATCCAATTACCTCCTTCTGGAAATCATCCTCAAGCGTGCTGTAAGTATCCATTTCTTACTTAAGACGCGTATTATTGGGTCTTTAAACGAACTTATCGAAGATTTTATCGACTTTTCTTCAACCCTGACCTTGTTATAAAATGATATTTTCTTAATGTAACTTTCTTGTAACACAAGTTTCTCGGAACTTGACAATTGAATGTGACCTTATTTCGAGATGACCCAGAGTAGAATTCAAAGTTCCTAACTTCAGGACTGACCTTAACGCAATTTTTCACTTTCAAAGGATTTTTTTTATTTAATTTGTTTAGCATGTTCCACAATTTTTCACATCTTCTTGCGCTCAATTAATATGTCATTCTCCCCCACATCTCTCTCTGTCATTCCAATCTCCATCGTCCAATCTATTCTCCCTTATGCTGCTCAAAACACCATCAATCCACGTTATTTTTGGCCGCCCTCTTCTTCTTCCACCAAGTGACACCCATTCTAATATTCTTCTTAGGAATCTGTCTTCTGTCATTTTATTTTCATGACCATAGCATTTTAATGCCTATTTTTCATATTTTTATAGTTAAGAATTATTTCAAGTAGCTTTAAAATTTCTAGTCATATCGCGGTAGGAACTTAAGTATATATTGTACAAGTAGACTTTTTAGGTATATTTTCTGTAATCATATGTATTTTTCTTCTTCTTCCTTCCAAGTATTAGGCCAAGGCCTGTTACGATCCTATAGAAAATTTTCCCTCCAGCGTTTCATAGGACGGCCCAGTGATCTTCGTCCTCTTCGCATATAATTATAAACAGCTTTGGGGATCCGATTTGAACTCATTCTTTCAAGATGGTGTTTCCAATTTAGTTGGTACTGTTTAATATATTCCAAAATTGGCGTAGTCTTCAATTCTTTTAAGATACTGGTGTTCCTTTTCCGATCCCATCTGGTGTAACCCGCTATTCTGCGCATGAATCTCATTTCACAAGCCGTTATTCTGCTTTCATGTTGTCTTTTTAGTGTCCATGCTTCACTACCATAGGTCAACACTGGTCTAGCCAAAGTGTTATATAAACGTAATCTGGCGTTTTTTTTTGTACAAGGGATGGTTTCATAATTTGATTAATAATTCCTAAACTTTTATTATAACTAGTAATTTTTTCAGGGATATCTTTTTCATCCCAGATAGAGAGATAATATCCAAGATATTTAAATTGATTAGATCTCTCTAAAATTTTACTCTGGAGACAGATTTTACTTTGTATGGGGTCCTTCCCATGAAATGCCATAATTTTAGCTTTGTTAATTGATATTTCCATATTAAATTTGGCACCTATTTTTTGTAAATTATGAATTGATCGTTGCAAATCATTTTCGGAAAGTGCCAGAAGCGCTAAATCGTCTGAAAAAAGAATAGCATCGAGTTTGAGGTTCCTATTGATGGGTATATATCCTCGTTGTGTTTTCCTCCATTCATTTATTAATTTATTCATATATATAATGAAAAGCACCGGTGAAAGTCCACATCCCTGTCTTACTCCAGTGCCGAGGGCTAGGGAGTCTTTCCTTTCTTCCATTTCTTCTTTCATTTATTTCATTTTCTTCTCCAGAAAAGCCTGACCAGAGGCTATAAGATGGCAGCCCAACACTGGTCTTGCCTTCCTTTGGCCAGCAACCAATCGAAGGGACTATTATTATGTTTCAAGTCTTATACGAGAATTTCCCGGATGGATCAAACTAATGACATATGTATTTTTAAAATGCAAATATATAAATTCTAATTAATTATGTAATGGCCAGTATGCGTACGGTGCTACACATCAACTTAAAGAATTTGGGTAGATATAAGTAGTGGCTACAGCTAGAGGAAACCAGTTATAATACTCGCTAGATGAACGTGAACTTCTTTAAATGGTACATGTGGATATGAGACAGCAGCCGGCTGGTAGACTAAGGATTTTCTAGGCATGTCTCGCCATGGAGGTTTATTATGGAGTGGTCTATCGCCAAAGAATATTTGGTTGGTTGTATGCTTACTTTTCACTGCGGTTAAGCGAAGTTTCGTTTTCCTGCAACGTAAGAGATTTTAAATATCCAGCTTGGGTCTATATGGTTTTCTCATGTCAAGAAAGCAGTGTTGCTGTTATTGAGAAATTCTTGCTCGTAAAAGTGACATTTTATGTGATATTGATTTATTAATATTTAATTTTAGGAAGTTACATTTTGAGGTTATTTTAATTATATTATTTTTGGTCTGGACATCTTACCTCAATATTAATGTTGATTTGTTCTTGGACATGTTTCAAAACAATTCTGTTTTATCGCCAGCTTTCCCAGATTGGTTTTATTTATGTTGCATTATGTAGCACCACCTGGATGTCGACATCCAGGTGGTGCTACATAATGCAACATAAATAAAACCAATCTGGGAAAGCTGACGATAAAACAGAATTGTTTTGAAACATGTCCAAGAACAAATCAACATTAATATTGAGGTAAGATGTCCAGACCAAAAATAATATAATTGATTTATTAGTTAATTCTTTTGTATTAAATAGTTTCACCTAAACTTTGCAAGAAAGTTGGTGCCCGATGTATGGAAAAATACTATTATGGAACTATAATATTATTACCCATAGATTTAAAGAAGTTAAGGGGTGAACTCTATTATCGGAACAGCGGCTAGCGGAGATGCCATTGAACTTCCTCTTTCAACGAAACTTAGAGATAATATTATATATCCATGTCTGCCAATCAGTCTGCGGCGTGAAGTGGCAACAGCCTTCCCATAAGAGCAATACTATTTTCTAAACATGAGAAACCCTATATGTATGTAGGGTATTCTTTGCTTGTGTTGTCCTGTGCTATATTCAGTGGCCCTGACATCTTCTAATGATTAATCCAGAAATCCCTATCACGGTCTACTTTCCAAAATGGAATTCAGTTCCTCCTCTTTACATATAAGTAACCCGCCTGTGCATTGTCTCGTAAGTCCCATGGAACTGTAAGTCGTACAAGAGGAAGGAAAGGTAAAATAATGAGAAATAAATGAAGAAATGATTATTAATGATGAAACATATGAAGGCAATGCCATTTTAAACCCCGACATTTAACTGGCGGCGGCGGCCATCAGCAGCAGTAGTATTATTGCCTCACTCTGATGGTTAACCGTTTATATAAAAGCGTGTGCCGCGCGGCAATGCTTGACATGCGGTGTTGTCACGTTTCTCATAGCGCTATGACCGTTTATTACACGAGGACAGAAGACATTGATTATTTATGTTATTTAATTTTTATGTTATTATTTGGTATTGTTTAACTTTTAAAATTATATATATGTATTTATTTATTAAATAATCTAATTCCAACATTATATAGCTTGTAGGTCTACATACATTTAATATTCATACAAAATAATACTGAAAATATTATTATTATTATTATTATTATTATTATTATTATCATTATCATCATCATCATCATCATCATCATCATCATCATCATTATTAACTGTTCGGTCTGAAATATTTTCCCATGGCCGCCACATGATGAAATCACTTATATATTAAACTAATATAATATGTAGATATTGTATTATTATTCGAGCTACATATCACAATAAATCACTGATAATTATAACAATTAATGACGGTATACAATTTTATAACTGGATCGAATGTTCCACATCATTCCGAGCTTTAATTGAAAACGAGGGAAGAATAGTAATGTGGCAACATCGTGGTAGTCGCGGCAGTCGAGATCTTTGTATGTTAATAACATATAACAGCTGCGGGGAAACAAAGCGAGCCGCTAGTTAAGCATCATAGTGAGGCGATAATAGCAGTGGTAGTCCTGGTAACTCCACTGGGAAGCATAGGGCCTTGAAAAAGTTCGCCAACGAACTTCCAATGCCTTAATTTCATTCCAGCTCATCCCTGCCTGTTCAGCTCCATCCTTGATGGTATCACTCCATGTTGCCCTAGGTCTTTGTCTTCTCAATGCTTGGGGATTCTAATCAAATGCCATTTTTGTGATGTTATCATTCTCTCTCTTTAACACATGACCAACCCATTTCCATTTTATAAATTTGATTTCTTTACACATTTCATTTTGATTCGTTCTTCTTTAAAGTTATTTGTTATAATTTCTGGCCACCATACATCCAATATAGTTCTCAGGCAACGATTTACGAAGATTTGCAATTTCCTTCCAATTTGTTTTGTAGCCTTCCAAGTTTCACATTTAACTTTGCAACTGAATATATCCATTAAACCAATTGTTATTTGGTAGAGATTATTTTGAATGCAGATCCTGCCAAATTTGAAACAAAGGCCAGTCAATTTGTTAGATTGGTCATCTTTATAATAATCAAAAACATATGAAATGTGTATTGTTGTTCAAACATTTACGAATTTAACAAAATATTTACGTATTTAGGGCACATTAATGACAGGAGTAAATCCAGCTTAAGCTGCGACACTACCTTAACGTAGAATGAATTGGACCCTTGATATTAATTTAGGTCAGCAGAAACGCTTCCAATGATTGAGCATCAAGTTAAACGCAGTGAACTGAGAAATGTGTGGACCAGATGGAAATTTTTATTATTAGCGCTACGCGATGAAAAGAGGATATTTGACATAATGGTGAACCACTAGCGTGGAAAACACAGACTCAAGTTAAACCTAGCGTGGATATTGTCCGCAGCGAGTTTATAATCCGATCAGGCCGGATAATCGCTCCTATAAACTCTGAGCGGATAAATTATGTTTTTTATACACTATTATATTCGTTTTTGGTGTTCTCTGTTCATGAACTCAACATTCAAATATCACTCATATTTACATTTTATAAAAGTCGGTATTTGATTTCACTTTTGATGGATGGGCGGGTGAAAAGGCACATGCAAATATAAAATGAAAATATACACACAAGTAGATGGATGTATGTATATATATATATATATATATATATATATATATGGTATGATAAGAAAAATAAATGCCTGGACGGGATTCGAACCCGGATCTACATTATATATATATATATATATATATATATATATGACGTGAAAAGAAAAATAAATGCCTGAGTCGGGATTTGAACCCGAGATCTGTAACTTTATACGTTAGCACTCCTATATATATATATATATATATATATATATATATATGGTGTTTTCTTTATGTAATTGTAATGTTATTGATTTTTTTTTGTTTATTTTTCTTTACACTAGTACAAATTATTACTTTATTCTAACGGACTGTCAACAGCACGTACGGCTTACTGCCCGTGCGACCGATATTTGTAAGTAATATTGTAAATATCTAACTTTTGTCTATGTAGGCCTATATGTGTGTGTGTGTGTGTTGCATCTGGGCGCTATAACTACATTTTCGACATTGAGCAATGCAGGCCTAATGTAACATGAAAAGAAATATTCCTGAACCGGGATTTGAACCCGTATCTCTGAATTCATACTTCGGTGCGCTACCGATTACGCTATCCACAAATTATCTTTAATTTACTTACTTGTTATAGTAGCCATTAGAGGGCATGAGGCTGAGTTCTCGCTACCTCTCATGATAGAGAATATATAAAGAAAAATAAATGTTTATGCTAGGATTGGCTGGATAGCGTAATCGGTAGCGCACTGAAGTGTTAATTCAGAGGTATTGTACTGTAAGCCCATGTTTTCCCTTTACAGAGATTTAGGCGCTCTCCCCCTACAGGGAAGAATTTGAACCATATTAATTTAGTTACACTTGTTTTCGTATAGATATCCTTTGAGTGGTCTGTGGTCAGCGTTCTGCCTCATACTGACATCTAGGAAACCAAGGTAGTACTAGGACGGGAAAATTCGGTAAATTTTGCTTAGAGGCCTTTTCATTCAGGCTTAAGGATTTTTTTACGAGCGGGACCCACGGCTTAAAGTCCCTCCCGGAGGACTTGCTCCTTGGATTTTTCCGTCCTAAAAAATCCATCGACCCCGGCCGGGTTTGAACCCGCGACCCTCGGGACCAGAGGCAAGGAGCATAACCACTAGTCCACCGCGGTCTGGGTTCAAATGCCGGTTCAGGCATTTATATTTATTTTCATTGTCATATACATATATATATATATATATGTGTGTGTGCGTGTGTGTGTATGTGTGTGTGTATAAAGTATAAGACGAGTCAGTAGAAAGATAAGTTAAATTGTGTAGATAAGTAGATTAAATCCATCCGTAGTAATTCTGCCCAAAGGCAGGCCCTTCACTGCAATCATAGCATTTTCATGCTATGCTTGCAGCTTTACTAGGGAATTGTGTAGGTGTGGTAGCTTCCCGTTGCTTTCCACACCCGGTGAAGGATGATGATGATAATGATAATGGTAAGGATGATGGCCATATGATTTCGGGGACCGTTTGGGCCTTAAAGTTTTCCTGACATTTGTCTTACAGGTGAGGAAAAACCCCGATAAAAACCTCACCCAGAAAAACTGCCCCGACCGGGGATCGAACCCGGGCCCGCTGCGTGACAAGGCAGCACGCTACCTCGAGGCCACAGCGGTGGAAGTTGATTAAATATGTAGATAAATAAAACCTAAAGATTTGGTAAAATATGGACAAACGTATAGACTAACTAGCTAATACACGGCGTGCGTTACTACGCCTAAATAAACAAAACATTAAAGGTTAATTAAACTGTATGGTATACGCTGAGACGAAACAAACATGGCGGTTGCTAGTCAGTTTTTAATTTCGGACATCACGTAAACCTCTACTTCTAGTGTCACATTTCGCTCATTTTGGATAATACCTATCTCGGTTTATTTTAATAGGATATGCTTAGTTTCGTTGTGAAACATCGACAATTGTAATAGTTAGAACAATTTTTAAATTATCACTTCGGATGAATTCTACATCTAACGGTTTTAGAGAGTCTAATTGTGAATCTAATTCACCCTGGGATCCACACAAATATACAACAAATTTCATCATAATCGGTCCAGTTACTTAGGCAATTTTTAATTTTGGATTTCAGGTAAAACTCCACTTCTATATGTTTGATTTAGCTCATTTTTTGGACTATTTATCTCATGCCCCAAATGGGATTCAATGGCCAATCACGTTTCAATGATTTCCGTTTTACAACCAATCAGAGTCGTGTTTCACGAAATATTTATCAGTGTTATAATTACCATATTAAAGAAGCCTCCTCCTTCTTAATACACTGCTCAAAACAATTAGAGGAACACTATGAAATATGCAAATATTTTTTCATTGGATAAAGGTACAAACATGAAATTAATAAAGTACATTATTTGTGGTTATTTATTTATTTATTTATTGCTCATGCCAGTAAAAACAAATGAATAACGCTGACAATTAAATTTTCAAATAATTCCGCTATGTAAGCAATTGAATCTTGTGCTTATTTTTCAAAGTTAAACAATCGTTATATAGAGCTAGTATCGTGTATGGCCTCCACGACATTCGATGACACTTTGGCAACTTCGTGGCATGCTCCCAATAAGATTCTGGATTTCCTCTTGCGGGATATTCTCCCATTCCTCCTTCAGAGCATCTCCAAGTTGCTGCAGAGTTTGTGGAGCTTGATGTCGGTTCCTGACCTTCCTGTCCAGACGATACCACAAGTGTTCAATAGGGTTGAGGTCTGGGCTGACCGCTGGCCACTCCATTACCTCAATTTCATTCCTCCTCAGGAAATCCCTGGTACAGCCGCAGAATGTGCCCTGGCATTATCCTGCATAAACAGAAATCCAGGGCCTACTCCAATGGCAGCAGGTACTACATGCTCTTCCAGAACGTGCTCGATATACCGGACAGCATTCAGTCGCTGGGGAACAAGTACAAGGTCTGTACGATTGTTGTACATAACTCCGGCCCACACCATTATGGAACCGCCTCCGAATCCATCAATTTCCTGTACAGCCTCTGCAGAAAATCTTTCTCCTGGCAGTCCCCACACCCTCAATCGACCATCACAACGTGTAAAACGATACCTGGATTCGTCCGAGAAGAGCACAGATTCCCACTGGTTCAGGTTCCAATCACCATGGTTTTCAGCATACGTACGTCTTGCTGCCTTATGCCCATTTGTTAAGCGTGGTTTTTTAACGGGCCTTTTTGGACGAATATTCTCTTTCCTTAATCTGTTCCTTATGGTTTGGTCTGAAGCCCGGATTCCGGAAGCCATATGAATGTCATTCTGCAGGTCTTTTGCAGTTTTTGTACGCTGTCGAAGAGCAGAAAGAACTACGTATCTGTCATCCTGGGAGCTTGTTTTAAATTTACGGCCCTGGCCACGTCTTCTACAATACTGACCTGTCTCTCTGTGCCTGTTGCGTAACCTGGACACCACGGAAGGAGAAACCCCAAGCTCTCTAGCCACTTGTCGCAGAGACTGAACTTGTCGTAAAAGATGTAGAGCATGATACACTTCAAACTCATTTAAATGCCTCATTTTGTCAGAGACTTCAATAAACAAGGCAATAATCAACATTCGTCACTATAGCAACATCAGGAAGCTTACCAATTAGAAGTGGCCAGTGCCTTCCAAAATAAAAAAATTCTCTATATTTGTTATTTGAGGTAATTTCTCTGTATTTAGGCCATGGATGTTTAAAATTTGTATCCAATGATAATATTAATAATTCAATTTACATATTGTCCAACTTTCAGCATCACAGCTTTAAAAAACAATTACTTATTAAATGTATTACAAGTGTTCCCCTAATTGTTTTGAGCAGTGTATTCTGAACAGGTCTGACCATTATTTTGCAGTGACTGAGCCTGTGAGAAATACGGCTACCAGATTGTATATATAGTGCATGAATGTCAACACATGCCGCATGCGGGAGTTAATATAAAAACATTTGTAGCAATTGATTATACCACCAAAAAAAGAAACGACTGTTTGCACTTTCTTAAATGTATTTTTTTCCCAGGTAACAATCCAGAAAAATATAATTGTCATATTTACATCATACGTCATCAGAAATGAATTAATATACAGTTTGATGTGTTTCATTTTTTCTCCACTAGAGAACATTCTTACAATATTGCGTTCCTTTGGCAATAAATAGTATGATCTGGTTGCAGTGATCGACAAAAGAAACAGATGAAGCGTACCTATCGCTTCTCATTTGTTTTCAAACATCGCTGTTTACATTAAATATATAAATATTTTAAAATAACTATAGTTAAATAATGATTTGTGAGTAAACAGCTTAATTTTATTCGTTAAATAGTCCTAACAAATGCCACTCTTGATTTCCAAATTCTCTAGATAAATTCACTCCTCACTTCGTGTGTCGTGAATTTATCGGTAATTTGGAAATCACTCGTGGCATTACTTATGATAATACCACCGTTTATTTTAATGCGATATACTGTGAAACATAGAAAAATATTAAAGATTTTTAAATTTTAACTTCACGTAGTGGTTTTAGAGGGTCCAATTGTAAATCTAAACCATCTAGGGATTCAATCAGGCACAGATAAAAAATTCATCAAAATCGATGCAGTCGTTCAGGTGGAGTAGAGTGACAAACACGCGTACATAAGAATTATATACATATAGTAGATATGTAAGAACAATTATTAATGATCATAAGATAATGGAGTTAGTTAATGACATTGATTCACATTTATGCGTGAAAATTTCTAATTTACAAAGTCGTTTTTAAAGTGCCGATGACAAAGATAATCAATACGGACCAAATATAATTAAAATAATAAATTATAAGGTATCTTTAATTCAAAACTATACATAGAAGGGAATTTTATCAATTTTTCAATTTAATTTGAGTGTACAGATTGTTTTCCACTATTATAAAATATCAGAAACTGTTTAAAGTTGTATAGTTTTCTTAATGTCTTATTGCAGGATGATTCTATGGGATTAAGCCTACAAGCTAATTCCCTGGGCGGATTATCTAGAAGCAGACAACAAGGCTCTCAAGGTCCATTAATTGGTACAGTCAGTAGAATCGGCCTTTGTGTACCGGGTAAATTACTACCGACCGTACAAGATAAGGGACATAATTAAAATTCAATAAGAGGTAATTTTAAAATCCTATACCTTTTCGATGACTGAATCCGGGCTCCTGGAGTGGAGTTGATCACACCACGGCAATGGACAAATACAGTAACGTAGGAAAATAAATTTTTAATTAATATATTTTGTATATTTTCGCGGATATTAGTATAATTAAGAAAGGTTTTAATCATATACAGGCCTATAAAATGTAAGAAGAACAAGTTCACTTCAAAGAACCAAATATAGACAAATACATAAAACAGTTTTCTAATTAATTTCCTTTCTGTTAATATACGATATATTATTTTAATTACAATTGATAAAAAATAATATAAATTATACAAATCCTAACTATATAGGTCTATATGAAGGGTAGAGGGAAAAGAGACTTTTTCTTTTAAACCTAGAAAAGTACTTTTAGTTGTAAAACGTCCATATTTCCTTACCTGTATGCCGAACTTTGAAGGTAAATAAAACCGTAACTAAACTGAATCTTTTATTGTTTCACACCACTAAATTAATTGTACTGTTTTTCATGGAGAATCTAATGACACCTATAAATTTTAACAAAATAGTGATTTGTCTAATTCTTTCCCTATACAATTTATATAAATACTTTATGGGAACCGAAATTTGTTACAAGGCACTATATATCTGAATATTGCAGCCTTTTTCATATGACATTGTATATCTCCGTTCATAAGTTACAGGAAAAAGAGAACATATTATATATCCGTGAAGGACTTTTCCTGTTTTTTTTAAATCCTCCTTTGGATTTTACAAATAAAAATAATCTCTTCTTATTTTTCTCAAGCTCCTGAACACATTGTAGAGAAACCGGTGTTAAAAGAAAAGTATATTTCCTTTAATGGAAAATTTTGCATGAAACACAAAAGAAAGAGAAACCAATATTTACAACTCTACAATAAATCAAAGGCTTTTGATGTATTCCTAACAAGAACAGTCAAAGAGTGTTTTGAAGCTATAATAAAACATTGAGTTTTACAAAGATATAGCGGAGAAAGATAAAAATACAGAGTATTCCATAAATCTTCGGTAAAAGAAACACAGAATATAAAAGAGTGTTGAATGAATGTTTTGCGATAAGAACCTTGAATGGGAATACTTCAATCTCTATTTTAGATGTACACTTAACAAAAATAGAATGCGCGGCTTCAAAACGCGTAGTCCCTGTTATGACCCACTGCGCATGCTCGAAGAGCTAACGCTGTGGTTCACGAGGTAACACATTTTAAATGTTTTAAATACGCTGTATTTTATTTCAATCGTCTTAAATAGTTAAAGAGCAGTAAAGGATACATCTTCTTCTTCTTCACTTCACGGGCTAGGCAAATTGCCTGTTCCGCCTCACAGTTGTTCTGTCCATCTTTTCACTGACCTTCCTACATTCCTTGAACCTTTTGGCTTGTAGTTGAATGCTGTACTTGGTAATCTTGTTACATTCATTCTTTCCACATGTGTAAACCACTTCTCTCTACATTCTCTGATTTTCTCATCCAATGGACATATATTTAACTCTGTTCTTATATCTTCATTCCTTATCCGATCCAATCTTGTGCAGTCTTTTGTTCATCTAAGGAAGGATACATGTTTCTAGATATTTACGAGTGTTCGACGTAAACAATATCACTTAAATTGCGACATTTCAAATAAAGTTCAAGTGTCGTGCATAGTGTAAAAGTAAAGAAGGCAACCAGGATTTATACCAGGAGCCGGCAAGTAATTTTAGGTGGGGTCCAGATGCGTTTGAAAAATTTTGTCGATGTTCTAAATTTTTGTTTTCATTTTCACTCACAAAATTATGTGTTCGACGTAAACAATATCACTTAAATTGCGGCATTTCAAATAAAGTTCAACTCTCGTGCAGAGTGTAAAAGTAAAGAAGATAACTAGGATATAGACCACGAGCCGGAAAGTAATTTTAGCTGGGGTTCGGATGCGTTTGAAAAATTTTGTCGAGGTCCTAAATTTGTTTTCATTTTCACTCACAAAATTATATGAAATACAATAGACAAGCATTTTGTATTAAAAAATCAATGGGAGAAATTACATTTGCCAGTGTCCCAAAGTTAGGTACACGCAGGGAGCTACTTATGTAAACAGTGTCCTCAAGGTGGGCGGCCGCTAATCTTGAGCGATATTTGTGCCGACGCGCCGCAAAGGACGCTTACGTATCAAAGTGCATGTTAGCACACGCCAAAGGAGACGCTTCCACATTAGAGGTCGCCGGCGCCATGTACATCCGTCCGAAAGATAAGTTTCATAAAGATAAGTTTCATATTAGTTTCACAGATAATGTGCTGTCATCTAATGTCAAGAATTTCGAACAATTCTTGGAAACTAATAAAGGGTTTTCCCATTACTTATGAATTATATGCAGTGTTTTAAGATGCGTTTAGAAAACGTTCAAAATAGTAGAAAATGTTACCGACAACAGAATAACGCTTTAGGCGAAAAAAAAATCATTGCAGTTTGATAGGGAATCGAACCTAGGACCTCACGGACTGCAGTCAGGAACTCTAACCACATGACTATCAAGTTAACATGTGGTTTGTTACGATAATAGTACCTCTATAATGAAATACATTTTTTATATCGGTATGTGTATTATGTTTTAATGATGCAAGCAAGTTTTGTTAAAATAATATTATGAAGCATTTAAATTACATTCAAGTTAAATCTTGTCTACAGCAATCATTGTAGAACATATTCTTTTGTGTATCAATGTTCAATTTTAGAATATTATTAGGCCTAATCGAGAATGAGTGTGACAAAAGGCATTTTATGATGCCATTATTTTCCTACCCAGAGCTTTATTAATATTATTTATGCCCTGTGCATCCATCAAACAGTCGTTAAAGTGTTGCATTTTGCGTTAAATTTAAGGAAACTTTCATCAATATCATAAGAAAACAATCAGTTGATCTTGAAGTCCGACATTTTGTCTAGTTACACAATCCTTAAACAAGGCTGGAGGCATGTATAACGATTCCCATGTAAAGTTGTACACCGCTTATACACTGAAGAGCTAATACAGTGTTTATTAGTAAGAATGTTCAACTGAGAAGTGTAGAAACCTTGTATAAAAGTTATATATGGATTAGGCCTATTAGTAAGAGGGTTATTCACTGGCCCTATCGAACCCGTAGATTCATGGCCGCGCAGACATAAGCTCTACTTAAATATTGTTTGTATTAACCTAATTGGAAATGTTATTTTTATATTTCAGTTCATTCATTTTTCATATTTTTGTGACTTGAGAATGAGGTCATTTTTGGCGACCAGTTTTTTTTATCTTCCGCAGTCCGAACCTTTACCTTGCGCGGTCAGGACTTGGACAGCTGTCCACCAGTTGCCACCGTTGGTCTATAATCTGCATACGTTCGCGTTTAAAATTGATATATTGTAAGATCTATTTATAATATCTATTCCATATTTGCTCAAATCCTCTCGTTGCGCAATATTGTGATATTGTTATTTATGTTTTCTACACGATGTCATCTCTGTGTAACATATTTGGCAAAACTAGTTTTACCTTCAGCAAATTTTAATTCCTTAAAAATCTCGTTGAATCCGATATTAAAATGCATGATGCTTCTTCTGATGTAAAATGTATTGCAATCTCTATTCGTTTATATATATTTACGTTATAATTCTCCTTTTTTCTTCTTTTTCTTCTTCTTCTTCTACTACACGAAATTAGGCCTTTTGACTTGTTTTCACATCAAGTGGGATTTAATTAATCTAGTAAATGGACGTCCAAACACTTCTATGCACTTTTGGTTTGTACTTTAGTAACAGCTCAGGGATTCTCTCTGTAGGCATTCTTTTAACATGTTCATACCAGCTGTTTCTCACGTTGTTAATTATATTTGTTAAATTAAAAATATTTAAGTCTTTCCTAATATCTTCATTTCTTTTCCTGCCCAAAAGTGTCACACCTGCTACTGAACCTAAGAACTCCATTTCTGCAGTTTCTATTTTTCTTCTGTCTCAATGGTTAAGAGTCAAATTTCCACTTGCATATTTATGTTAAGACAGGCACTGCCATAATTTTATAAAATTTTAATTGTGCGCTCCTCAAAGTTTTATTTTTCACTGTCCGTTTTATAGTGCCTCACATTCTATAAAATTTATTTAATTTAATATTAATATCTTCCTTCTGGCAGTATCATACATTGCATCCTAAATAATTGAAATTGTTCACCTGTTGTATTGTACTGTTATTAATACTGATTTTACATCTCATATAGTATTTCCCGTTGAATACCGTTACTTTCGATTTACTTTCAGAGATTGCCATTTTGAATTGATTTGCTATTTCATTTAATTTATACGCTGCTATTTGTAAATTGTCTTCTGAAGAGCTAAGGATTGTCTGATCGTCTGCAAACAATATGTTATTTAGAATTGTATTGCCAACTTTAAAATCTGTGGTTAAACTTAGTTGTCATTGTATAATGACCTCGTCTATATATATACTAAAAAGTGCAAGAGATAAATGTTATAATTAAATTTTGATATTTAGCAATGAAGACCTAATATGACATGAAAAGATAAATAAACGTCTGAATCAAAATTTGAACCAGAACCTCTATCTTGATAAGTTACGTTATCCAGCATCCTAGCCCAAACATTTATTTTTCATCATCAAGAAGGATTAGGCCCAATGGCCTGTTCCGATCTCATTATAGGTCTAATTGGTCCTTCCATCTCTTCAATGGTCTTCCCAACTTTCTTCTCCTTTTTGATTTATAATTATACATTCTTCTCGGTATGCGCTGTTCATTATATATATATATATATGCGTGTGTGTGTGTGTGTGTGTGTGTGTGCGCGCGATATGTATCATAATAAGTAACGGGAACTCGATCTCACTGCCCTCTCGTGACTACAATAACAAGTAAGCAAATTAAAGAAAATGTTCACTTCATAGTAGTGTTTCTTTATTTCGAAGTTATAATTAAATTTTTGCATTTAACAATGAAGGCCTAATATGACATGAAAATAAAAATAAACGTCTGAACCGGGATTTGCACACGAAGACCTCTATTTTAATAAGTTAGCGCGCTACCAGTTACACTATTCAGGCATCCAAGCACAAGCATTTATTTTTCCTTTCACATCATATTAGGCCTTACTACTTAATATTAAATAACAAAAATACTATTTCATTGAAATACAGATTTTACATTAAAATTTTCGTGACATTTAGCCGTACGAGCACGTAGAACTGTCTTACACCCTCTCCAGATAGCTATCAATCGGACTTCGATTTAACACGTTTCATATTTTATTACCATTTTTTGTTCCTAGGTTACAACATTACAAACCACACGAAAATAAATTGTATTCTCACCCCAATAGGAATTGTTAATTTTATGCAAGTCTTATTGTAAAACAGTTACTATGAAACTGCAATCTTAAATTGAAAATAATTTGTATCAATCATTAGTTATAATTCCTTACTAAATTCTGCCTAAATGAATGAAATCACAAGAAATGGAATGGACAAATTCTACATCCTTAACGTAAAAATTAGTTATTCCGATAACTGATCATAGATATGGTAATGTGTATTTAATCCATTAATTGAGTAAATTACTGCAATAAACAAATGAACTGAAATCTGTGGACAACGAAAAAAAATTCTTGTAAGCTACATATAAATTGAATATATCAACAAGGAAGATGTGTTTCGGAAGACTAAATAAAAAATAGGGATAAATAAACGAATATTTGATCAAAAGCGAAGCTGTAAAATATAATTAAAGCAGTATAGGCCTACATAAAAGAACAAAGGTTATAAAATATATCTGGAGAATCTATTCGAAAGCAAGTTTAATTAATGCAGAAAAGAAGAAATGCTGAGTAAAATGAAACATAAATATTGTGTTAATGTCGTCTTGAATCCTGAGGGAGCAATAATTATTAGTGGAAGAAGATGCGAAAATGTTATACAAAAGATTCCGAATTCGAAGGGAGAACCTTATCGAAACCCTCGAACGCGAGAAGAGAGAAACACATTCAAGAACTAACATCATAACACCCAGAGAATATTCGGACCATTCAGTGGAAAAAAGATACGAAAACGTCCCACAACATGCTCCCCTAATCCCGAGGGAGCAACCTGAAGAATGTCGGGACACTTCAGTAGGAGAAGATACGATAACGTCCCACAACATGCTCCCCTACTCCCGAGGGAGCAACGTGAAGAATGTCGGGACCCTTCAGTGAAAAAAGAGTCGAAAACGTCCCACAACATGCTCCGCTACTCCCGAGGGAGCAACGTGAAGAGTGTCGGGACGTTTCAGTGAAAAAAGAGTCGAAAACGTCGCACAACATGCTCCGCTACTCCCGAGAGAGCAACGTGAAGAATGTCGGGACCCTTCAGTGAAAAAAGAGTCGAAAACGTCCCACAACATGCTCCGCTACTCCCGAGGGAGTAACGTGAAGAGTGTCGGGACCCTTCAGTGAAAAAAGAGTCGAAAACGTCCCACAACATGCTCCGCTACTCCCGAGGGAGCAACGTGAAGAGTGTCGGGACCCTTCAGTGAAAAAAGAGTCGAAAACGTCCCACAACATGCTCCGCTACTGCCGAGGGAGCAACGTGAAGAGTGTCGGGACCCTTCAGTGAAAAAAGAGTCGAAAACGTCCCACAACATGCTCCGCTACTCCCGAGGGAGCAACGTGAAGAGTGTCGGGACCCTTCAGTGAAAAAAGAGTCGAAAACGTCCCACAACATGCTCCGCTACTCCCGAGGGAGCAACGTGAAGAGTGTCGGGACCCTTCAGTGAAAAAAGAGTCGAAAACGTCCCACAACATGCTCCCGTACTCCCGAGGGAGCAACGTGAAGAATGTCGGGACCCTTCAGTGAATAAATAAACAATATAGAATTATTTTATCCCCATCTATTTTTGGCCTATCAATTGAGTTTAATTTGTATAACTTATTCATTAATCGATCATCAGTATATAGTATTTACACAATTTAATACGAATTTCTGACATTGTATGATCAAAGATAAATAAGTAATGAATACACACATGTTTATATGATCCAAGAGATCTAGAGCTTCCTGTAGGTACTATATTCATTAAACACATAGTGCCTCACAGTTAAATGAAGAAGATTATGCATGTATTCATAAATGCAAGATAAAGTGTACTGTTTCTCATTTTACAGAATAATAAAAAGGCATAGCTATTAGATTCTCTGTTAAATATAAACCCATCTTTGTTCAGCTAGAAAACGTTCCGTTTATGCATAATTTTCAAATTAAAATAGTTCTGAATTTATAAAGACGGGGGAGTATTGTTTAATATGTAAAATAAGTATTTATTCAATAAAGCATTGTTCTTGTTATTAAAAGGTAGCTATATTCTAGCTTTTGAATTTTAATCATCTAACTGCGTAGGTACCGGTATTATTTTTTTCCACTTAAAAAAAATGAATAATCTTTCATTTAAAGATGGATTATATATATACGGAGTATACATACAGTGAATCAATTTAATATTGAGGCATTTATATCTGCCCTATATTCACATTATTTTGCAATTAAAATACAAATGTTGTAAACAAGCAGTCAAAATGAGAACTTTTTATCAGTATGCAAAACTCAATATAATGTTCTAAGGATTTAAATCAATCAATCATTTTAAATTAAATTCGTTTGCATCTAACACCATAAAAGTGCGTTGATAATATTCGGCACTTGATTTGTTTATCTAGTCAAAGGAATTCAATTGAATCATAGATGGAGTAGCTTTTGTTATTTGTGATGTATCAAATGAAAATAATAATCGTTTTGATATTCTTTCTATTCGTCAAATAAAACCTCGAAGATGATACACGAGAGAGGATGGGATGAAAATATACCAATAAGAGTTATGAACAGACCCAATATGTTTTATAACATCAGATAAAAAGTAAATCCAAGGACAAATAACAAAATATGCCAAATAGTGAAATGACTGTAAGAAATATATGGATTAGAGATTATTTCGCAAAGAGAATAACATACATATTTGAGCGAAAGAATGGTTATACTATGGATGGTTAAAGTGAACCCACGAATAAGGGCACCGAAAATAACTTTCGAATTGTGGGAAGAGTTAGACAAGAAAATAATCCAGAGATTACTACGAAAAGTTACTAGAAATGCAAGATGCAATGGCAAGAAAATAACCATACATAGTGGTTTAGGCAAATTAATTATTACTAAAAATTTGTACCAACACCAAACATATGTAATTAAAAATATTGAAGTTCTCATAAAATTGATATTTATAATGTATTTGAATGGAGATTTTGCTTTCATAAATTATTGTATGTAATCGTACACTTTAAATGAAATGTGATGTGATGTATTTATTGCAAATTCTTCCAAAATACCTTCTTTCGTATAATACTGGTTCAGTCCTTGTTGGATAAAGTTCAAGTCGTTTTCTAACAGCTTTAGGTTGTAATCAGGTCGTTAAATCAAGGCTTCTCCAGTAACATAATCCCTTCCTGAAACCTTTGGAGGGGTATATTCAAAACTGTATTACAAGTCATTTGGTTCATGATTTCATCTAATCTCAACTCTTTCAATTGGCACCAGGAAATATTTATTGACTCTTTTTGCTATAATTCTTCTACTTGAGCCTTTGCTTTTGGAAATTCACCAAGAAACAGTTGGTCGTTTGATAATCTGAACTCAAGCTGCATAACATACTATCTAGATTTTCCATCATTTACGAAGTCATTTATTTTCACACCAAACCCTGTAGTTTTCAACATTTATATTTTGAAGACATCTCCACTTTAAATAAGCTTAATATCAAAATATTTACCATTGGTGAAGAAACGGTACCCTTTCCACAAATTGATGCACCGACAACCATATCTTTAACAGTTTATGAATAAGATACCACTTTTACATGTATTGTTTCAGATGCAATGATTTGCTACTTTTTACAGTGTTAGTGATAGAAACAATTTCCAATGAATCTACTCCTCAAACTTGAAATAAGTTTATGTAAGTTATTAGAAAAGGATTTTGACTTTTGAATGCCTAGTAAAGGCAAGAATTTACTATACACTATAGGCCTATGAAATCGCTACAGTAAACAAGGAATATTTTTTATACCTTTTTTATGTATTATTAGTTTTTATTATTATTAATATTATATCCATTTTATAAAAAATATTTCGATTATTTCATAATTAATTAAGGAAAAGTTGTTAAAATTTAACATGAGAAAGTATAAACGCTAATATTATATAATATTAAAATTTAACTATTTTATTTATTTTTCTTAAACATTGTGGTGACCTATTCCAATGATCGTCTACAAAATATTAATGAAAAACTTGGTTCAGGATTCTAGAAGCTATTTATCTCAGACGTTATATCGTGTATAGATTTTAAAAAAGTACCAGTGTAATTATTGTACTTATTTTTGTTTCGTTTTCTTTATCCTCCCTCGTTTCTTGTTGAACTTGCAGTACATCTCAACAGAACTCACGAGCCTATGCACTGATTGGGTCGTCAGGCAGAGAGCAAGGACTAACATTGGACAGATACAATAATTATTATACAATATTGTAACATAAGAGAAACGACATAGAAAGATATAGTTTGAAATGATATGAGCACGTAATGCGCATGTGGATCGAGTGAATATATAAAATTATACATCTGACGAAATTAAGAGGAAGAGACTAAATCGAAGACCAGAAGCAGATGGCTGAACATGGTAGGGAAGATATTGAATATAAAACACGGCCAACTCAAATATGAGTGCACAGAGATTGCTAGAGATATTTTTGTATGGTCGACCCAAGCGATTCGAAATAACTTATAAAAAAGTTACTATTATTACTATTACTATTATCATTATTATTATTATTATTATCTTCTTCTTCCTTCCAAGTATTAGGCCAAGGCCTGTTACGATCCTATAGAAAATTTTCCCTCCAGCGTTTCATAGGACGGCCCAGTGATCTTCGTCCTCTTGGTATATAATTATAAACAGCGTCATTAGTTTGATCCTTCCGGGAAATTCTCGTATAAGACTTGAAAGCATAATAATAGTCCCTTCGATTGGTTGCTGGCCTAAGGAAGGCAAGACCAGTGATGGGGCTGCCATGTTATAGCCTCTGGTCAGGCTTTTCTGGAGAAGAAAAGAAAATAAAGGAAAGAAGAAATGGAAGAAAGGAAAGACTCCCTAGCCCTTGGATGTTCTAATAGCGTCGGGGTCGAGAAAAAACAAGAGTTAACCAAGAGAGGTTAGATAGTAAAGTTAAAAGTGTGCAAAACACAAGTAAGTGGAAGCAATGTTTTGCTCAGCTTGGGCACCTTGTGGTCGCCATCCACATATCCCCTAGATGAGGACCACTGAGGGGTATTATTATTATTATTATTATTATTATTATTATTATTATTATTATTATTTACATGACGGTTATAGTATTAATAGATCAGTTTCATATTTTTGTTATTTGTATTAACTTAAGAAAATAAGTTACTATTTTTACTTATAATTATTATAAATATGGTGGTTATAATATTAATATATTTGTTTCTATTCCTTTGTTATTTATAATATCAAGTTTTTTTAAAATTTGTATCGTTAAAGATTGTGATCTTTCATTAACATTTCTGTGATTTGTCACAAGTTGTTTTACGAGGAAAATGTAATATTAGAAGTGCTAACTGACTTAATAAATTGTAACTACGAGTATTTTGAATCCACATATGTGGTTTTGTGGTAATGTCGATGCTTCGTAGGGAGCGGACTCGGGTTCGATTCTCAGTCAGGACACGTTTCCTGTATTTCTCTCACCTGTAAGTAAAATGTCAAGATACTTTAAGGTCCAAACTGTCCCTGAAAATCATCTGACCATCTTGATCATCATTATAATATTCGCCATATTTAGTATGAATGTGTGAGTAAATGTTGTGTTTCGTCTCAAATGCTCGTGTTGTCTCGAATAAGGACGTGGATTGAGCTGATCGCTCATTTGTTTGTCGTTGTGTGGTCAAAATAGTATGCGTGTGTGTTAAAAGTTTTAAATCCCTCTCCTAACAGGTACCGCAGTAAGGTCCGGGTAACATGGAACATCGTAAAATAAGATATTTCGAATATTGGAAGCATATGTTTTTGCAGGAAAGGTTTGTTAAACCCAGAAAATTAGTTAAACGGGAGGAGATTTCTGGAACAGTCGCGGAAAATAAGAACAACAGTCGTGCATGAATGAATGAATGAATAAATAAATACAGTAAAACCTGTCTATAAAGGAACATGACGGTTCATTAAATATGTTTCCGTCTTGGTAGTTTTCTTCTTATAAAGGGTTCCCAAATTACAAGCTTGAATTTTCTCACGCAGTGTAAGGGTTTTACATGCACGCTTTAAAGACATAACGTATTAACTGAAATACAGACAAAATAGTGTATGGAACACAGCTCAGTTTGCACGTCAATACAAAACAACTTTATTACACAAAAGCGAGAAGGAATGCAACTACAGGAAGACTGAAGAGTTTCCCAACTCCCTCCAGGTAACATAAGTAGGCAAGGAAAAGCGAGGGATTCCCCGCTCTCACATGTGAGCGAGGGTATCCCCGCAATACAATGGCAACACAAAAAGGTAAAACGATATAATGCAGAAATCGTCATATGCAGAATTTTCACGTGTGGTCATTAATACTGTAATTAGAACGTGCGTAAGAATAATGTTCCATCTTACTGAGGTAAAAATTAACTATTGATACTTTAAAAACCATTCCGTTTCCGCGTTATGAAGGTTTCCGGCTTATACAGGACGATTTTACACATACAATCGTACCGTTCTGGAGATTTTTTCCCGTCTCTACATGTTTCCTTTTTATAAAAGTTTCGGTTAAGACAGGTTTTACTGTAAATATTTAAACAAAATTAAGTTACTAAAAAAATGATTTTACTATTTTTAATTGTTCAATTTCCAAAGCAATTCAAATATTATGCATTGTTTTGGTTTGTTTCATATAATTACTAGACACTAGTGTATTGGTACGGATTGTCAAAAACCCTTATGGCTTGCTATCCGTGCGATCCATTTGTAAATAGTTGTGTTTTGTTCTATATATACATATTTCTTTTTAAGGATTTTAAAATTAATAAATTCTATCTTCATGCCACAGTTAGCCCAAAAACATTCACGATTAAAAGTGTATAAAACACTGGCTCTTCAAACTCTTTAGTATTTTAGTGAAGCATGGACATTGAAAGAGAAGGATATACAGAGACTTAGATCTACTGAAATGATATCTCTTCTAAGGACTGCAGTATACACACTACCAGATCATAAAAGAAGACATCTTAGAAGAATTACACATGCAACCTACAGAATACAAAGTTTCTGATTATAAGTCAAGATGGATGCAACATGTTCATCGAATGGAGGATCAGAGGATCACAGTATACCTAAGCGAAAGGTAAGCTATCAACCGCAGGAAGAAGAAGACCAGGACGTTCACTCAAAATACTTTTGGGTGGTTTTTCTATTGAGGCCGAAACAGGTCAACAAGTAACCTAAATTCGTGAATAGACTATGTTGATGATGATGATGATACTATATTTCTGCTGTAATGAAATCCTACTACTGTTGTAAGTTAATAATATTGTAATTGTATTTACAAGAATTATATGATAACATTTAAATCCAGCATATTTTCTCGTAGAAGTTATTAATTTCACTTATTTTCTAAATACATATTTACAGTGTGAATTATTGTATGTGCAGTTTGTTTTAACAGTTTGCATATTCTATACAATTCCCCATCACACCGGTTGTAATCCTCTTATTGTTCTTGCACGTATAAATAAACAAGTTTTAAGCAATTCATGAGGTTTTAAGAACCACTTACTCGCATCACGTGTATAAAGGTTGTTGTGATATCAGTACACAAGTTTGCTTACTAAACATTAATTCAAGTTCTCATGAAAGCAAATTATACTTGTAATGCACAATTTAACAGAAATGAATGTCCTTCGTCTAGTATTTCCCATGCTCGATTACACTGGTTAACATGATTTTTGTCTCATGAGTACCAATAGTTGTACTTATTGCCGTTTTTTTATCGTGTTTTCAAATATGTATTCGGAATTTCTCCATCATCCATCGTTTTTTTATTTCAATTTCAATTAATGGATTTAAATAATTATTTTTTTAATATACGTTTTTTCATTAATTTGTCCATTGTAAATTAAAACCAAATGAGCTAACTAAAATGGTTTCAACTATGGAAAAGAGATATCAAGGAAAGTGGAATCCTAATATGCTGGCCGATTATTGTTGGACCATCAAGAGGGATGCTCCATAGGCGAAATATAGCAGAAAATTGTCATTTCTTACTTTCTATGTGAGTCCGAATGTTCGAATATTGTGTAGTTACGAATGCAGATAATATTAAAGTGTTTGAAATTATAAATTCCTGTCTCTCGGAAACCTTGAGTGATGGAGAAAGCCCGATATCATATTTGAATTCAGGAGAAAAAATACTATCAGAATCACATACTTTTCTTTCTGAGACAAAAAAAAAAGTTTTTTTTTCTTGTTGCTCAGAGTCATGAATCAGAGTTCTGCAAATTCACACCCGAAGAAATCTCTTTCCCCCGTTTCTTTCTTTTTTCTTTTCTTTCTTTTTTATTTTTTACATAGTTTTCCCACTATCTTTGTTGCTTGTTCTACGGTTCCCGGGCTTTAAGTGATACGACCTGTCACGAGAGTACTTTTGAACTCTGGAACATATACTTTTTTTTCCATACACGGACATGAACGGCTTACCTCATGCGATTAGGTCAGTGTCGGGGCCAACTTCTAGACAACACAAAAATCAAAGTCAACACACATTTACTCGAACATTTCTTGCTATAGAACACGAATATAATATGCTGATTAGGATGGCCAAATAGTTTTCGGGGATTTCTTGCATTTTAAAATTTCCTAACGTTTATCATATGGATGAGAAAAACCTTCGAAAAAAGCCTCATTCGGGAAGCTTGTCCTTATCGGATATCGAACACGTGGCCGATGCACTGACGCACTGAGCGGTAGTTTGCTTTAAAATCTGGCCAAAAATCAATTTTTAAAAAATGACTAATTCTCGGAACACATCATGTGATCGTCTGATAGATGTGGTAATGTTGTGGAAATATCTTGTTTATGTGCCATCCACTGATAAGCCGTGCAGTCTGTCAGAATCTATGTCTCGCTTGTAGTACACGTGACACTTCTTAGTTGTTTTGAAATCCCTCTGAGTTTGAAAATATTTTAAACATTGTTTTTACTTAAAACGTTGTGAAAATCAATATAAATTCTGATGGCTCAGGTATGTACTATCATTTGTAAATATTTTCATCAATAATTTTTCATATTTTTTATTAATAAACATACCTTCGAAGTTAACCTATTAAGCAAAAATATTTTATTGTTACTACATTAATGCAAAGGTTTTGTTATAATTCAGGGATTTACCTGAACATATTTGAATTCATTATGAGAGGACAATATTATTCCACTGCTGACTTTTTTTAAATGTAGCCGCAGAAAACCCCAGATACATTTTTAAGATTTTTTTTTTACTTTTATTAGTTTTTAAGTATAAGAATAATGTCACCAATGAAATAATATTCTGAAATCATTTTCTCTGCACATTACAATTGAGAAGATATTTTGATGCTGTACAATTAACATATACCAGTCAAAAGTAGTTTCGGAGGTTCGAAAATCTTGAGGGTTGCGAAGTTGTTAAAGATATGACTTCATCTCCTACCACGAGGAGCTAAAGACAGGCAAGCATTAAACCGCAAAGATTTACAAGAAAAACATTACTTTCCCCTATCCAAGCACTATCGATGTTTCTAAAAGCCTTGCTGTCAAGGAAACAATATGAAATAATAGGAACAGGCGATAAAAATCTCTGTAACAGTGTCTTTGAAGAAGCTGAAAAACAGTGTTACTCTGTAATTGAACCCTGTCAGATGACTGGCGTATGTGTGTAGATTCAACTCTAAGCATTGCTTAAATCACACATGAGAGAGATGAATATTGTGGCACATGGTATAGCGGCGTTTGAATTTCGCGGATGACGGCGAGAATAGTAATCCCGCATTGAAAGAAATAGATTATTGAGTCGTTGACTCCCTAGTCGAAAGACCCGCGCATATCATCGATGCGTCCGGAGTTTTTTCAAGACTCGGCCCTCCCTGTCGGGAAAGTTAGATGCCAGAAACTTCCATACTGCAGGCCGAGAAATTTCCGTCCCCGGCTTATATAAATCATTGCTAGGGACGGGAGCGAAACCGTTGTAAAGTGACAGTGATACATTAACTGTGATTGGAAGAAACTTTGGCAAGTGATAGCGTCAGAGACTGAAGATAATTGTGTGCTATATAAACTTCAAAATATGATTAATTATTTCGAGAATCTGTGAGTGAAATGTCACTAAGAGTTTATAGAATTAAAAAAGATATCGACGAGTATTACATGATCATCTGTGTTGTTTCATTACGCTAAAACAACGTGAAGACGATCCGACGGCATCCTGCGAAAATATCACATTTTTAAGAGGTTTTAAGTAGTTTTTAAACAATGACAAAAATTCATTGGAACTATAAAATTGGGCTATGATGGTTCACAACAAGTTCAGTTTAAAAAAAATTTGAAAACTGCCATTCCTTCGATAATATATTTCGGTTATCTTTTCAACTTAGACGCAGGAAGAAAGACTTCGTTATTTAAAAAATCATACTTCCATCAGTCCACCGCTGTGGTCTCGAGGTAGCGTGCTGCTTTGTCACGCAGCGGGCCCGGGTTCGATCCCCGGTCGGGAGAGTTTTTCTGGGTGAGGTTCTTATCGGGGTTTTTCCTCACCTGTAAGACAAATGTCAGGAAAACTATAAAGCCCAAACGGTCCCCGAAATCATACGGCCATCATCATCACCATCATCATCCTCATCCTTATCATTATCATCCTTCACCGATGTGGAAAGCAACGGGAAGCTACCACACCTACAATTCCCTAGTAAAGCATAGCATGAAAATGCTATGATTGCAGTGAAAGACCTGCCCTCGGGCAGAATTACTATGGATGGATGGATGGATGGATGGATACTTCCATCACTTCGCTATTTCAAGTAAAACAATCCCACTATACGTCCTAGGATGTCCTTGGAATAGCAGGATATTAAAACTTCCACCTTTCTAGATAATCGGCATAAGATGTCAGCCGGATTGTCAGCCCTGCGTGATGGCCGCCTTATCTCTAGAACATGGGACTGGTATTCATTTCCGTTAAGGCTGAGTCGACTCCAGGCTCACGGCGCCACCAGACGATTTAGGCAAATTTTAAAATCCTAACCCCACCGGGACTCGAACCCCCGACCTTCCAGTTTGTAACACTAAGAAAACCGACTACGCGGCGTGCCATAAAATATATATAATACAGTGGATTCTATATATTAATATAATAATAATAATAATAATAATATAATAATAATAATAATAATTGTATTGTATTGTAAGCCCATGTTTTCCCTTTACAGAGATTTACGCGCTTCCCCCTACAGGGAAGAATTTGAACCATGCTAATTTAGTTACACTTGTTTTCGTATAGATATTTTGAGTGGCACGTGGTCAGCGTTCCGCCTCATACTGACATCTAGGAAACCAAGGTAGTACTAGGACGGGAAAATTCGGTAAATTTTGCTTAGAGGCCTTTTCATTCAGGCTTAAGGATTTTTTACGAGCATGAAAATCTTCAGACTCGGGACCCACGGCTTAAAGTCCCTCCCGGAGGACGTGCTCCTTGGATTTTTCCGTCCTAAAAAATCCATCGACCCCGGCCGGGTTTGAACCCGCGACCCTTGGGACCAGAGGCAAGGAGCATAACCACTGGTCCACCGCGGCCGACACAATAATAATAATAATAATAATAATAATAATAAATAAAATACATTCAAATCAAATAATATGGCAGTTCTGGGAACTGCCATTGTCTTCACGTCTTCTGTCTGTTGCCCCTCCCCCTAAATTATGCCACTCCTCTATAGCAGCAGAGCAACTCGCACTCGATCCCTAGAGCAACGAGATTATTATACTGGTCACAGGGAGAGATCAGAAGATACAACGTAACTGTTAAAGGATGTGTAAGTCACTGGCGAATATAAATAAAGTAATTTTGATGGATTAAAGCTTTCTTGTCTAGCTGGAATGATATACGACCAGTGATAAAAAAGTACTTTATAATAATGACATATCTAAATTGCGAAGAAAGAAAAACTAGAGAGCAATTTGTACGACACTTCTATCTTCCGTATTTTTTTTTCAGAAAATAAATGTGAGAGAAAGAGGACAATAATGGTCCAACATATAAGTTTACAATTTATCAGAGAAAGTAAAAGAGATAAACAAACAGCTAAAGTACATGACATTTGTTACACTTGAATTCTCTGATGAATGTTAGAAAGTAGTCAGTTTTTTATCGTCCTAATTGTTCACTCAATCTCTTACATTTCTCTCACTCTTTGTTCCCCCATTTTAAATATGGCATAAAATATAAACGAATTAACTTGCTTATTTTTAATTTATAGACTAATATATTTTTTAAACATAGACGAACAGATAGAAAACTGCATAACATTAAGAAACATGATCTTTATGGGAAACCAGATGAAAAAGGAACAGTTAAGTCTCGTTGATTGGATGGGGGCAGCATGTGACTCAAATGGAAAATGAAAGAGGGGCATGAAAATTTCTTGTAGGGAAGCCAGAGGGAAAGCACCTAGTGGGTAGGGCAAGAATGGGATGGAAATTTAACATTAACCATGAATTGATGAAAGTTAATTATACAAGGAATGATTGGAAAATATTACCTTAGAATAAAGATGTATGGAAAGCTTATGTCTCCGCGACCATGAACCTCCGAATAGGATAATACCGCGAATTAGTTATACTCCAAAATATTAAGATGAGATTTGTGTATACTGATTAGATAGGTACATGTACTGTAATAAATTCGGGAACAAAAAGGTATACTATTATAATGTTATCATTTTAGAAGTGACACAGAGTAAGAGGAAGACCAGCCAAGAGATAGACAGTGGATGCACATCCAATATATCTTCCTCCGAGGAGTGATTTGGGAAATAAACAGGATGAAAGTCCAACAAAAAAGAATAAGAAGACATGAATCCAATTTCAACATAGTTGAATTGAATCCGTAGATCTATATTCATTAGACTGGTGATGAAAATGACACACTACTACTACTACTTTAAATCGTTTATATAATTGCACGAACTGGTCTTCTACAGATGGACATGAATTACCCTGGAGGAACAAAAGGACTACGTAGATCACCAGCGCCAATAAGAAAGCACATCCCCATATAAACAACTTTCATAATAAGCAGACCACAAAGTGTAGATAGAACCAAAGAATCAAACGAACGTCGCTCGAGCAGAAAACTAGACACATCAAATATAACTAACTGCGATGACAAAATGCAGAAAGCAATGGTTCTACTAGCAAATGATTAAATGCAAGAAGCAGTACTGCTAGCCAACAACATTATACAAAACGTCGTTATGGCAACCAAGCCAAGGAGATACCACGCATGGTTTAACAAATACTGCTACAAGGAGAGTAAAGAAATACTACTTGCATTGCATAAGGATAGAGTCGACGGAAGCGACGAAGACCTAAGATTAGATTAGATTAGATTGATTTAGCCTGGTGGAGTTAAGGCCATGTGGCCTTCTCTTCCACTCACCAGGACAAATATATATTACATCAGAATATAACAATCTTAATTAACTCTAATATTAAACACTAAGTAAAAATTTGATCAAAAGATAATATCTAATATATTACGATCTATAATACAACCAGTTAATATTAGTTAAAATTAAGACAAACTAATAATAAAATGTATACAAGCAAGGCATATTAAATTGTCCCTGTCTAGTGTATATAAAAAACAAAGGAAAGTAATGAGATATAGAAAACTAATTTTACGATTATACAATATTTAAAACAAAACAAATAAAAATATTTGTTATTCTTAATATTATTTTCATAAATAATTAAATGTATTAATATTGCTAAAAGAATATTATCAGTGAGGTGTATAAGTTAGTTTGTTATTAAATAACTCTTTAGTTTGTTCTTGAAGGATGTTATAGTTTGACAGTCTCTGACATAGGATGGAAAGGAATTCCATGATTTGGTAAGTGACACCGTAAAAGATAATGAATAATATACAGTGTGATGAGGAGGGATATAAAGGACAATGTGCTGATGGGATCGAGTGTTAATATTATGTGTGTCGGATAGTCTGATGAAGCGGCGTGATAAATAATTAGGCGATGATGTGTGAAGTATTTTATAGAGAAGGGATAAGGAGTGGACAGTTCTACGATCTCTTAGACGAAGCCACGATAATTGTTCCAGGGACGGTGTAACATGGTCAAATTTGCGAATATACAAATAAAACGTGCGCAAGAATTATGAACACGTTGAAGTCTTTGAGTGGAAATAATATTTAAGTCTGTAAAAAGAGTGTCACAATAATCAAAATGGGGCATTGCAAGTGTTTTACTAACATTTTCCTAAGGGCGAATGGCAAACAATTTCGTACACGATTTAATGAAGTATTATTGAGAAGACTGTTTTGCATGTATGGTTTATTTGTGTATTCCAATTTAAGTTTTTGTCAATAAATACTCCTAGAATTTTTACTGTCTCACTATAAGGGATTTGAACTCCATTTAGTGACACATGCGAAACTGTGTTTAGGTTAATTGTAGATAATAGTCTCTGGTGACCCATAATGATTGATTGTGACTTTCTAGGATTTAATTGCAGTCCATATTTAACTGTCCAATTCATTAGTGAGTCAAGATCCTCGTTAATTTTGGCGACAGCGTCATTTAGTGAATATTTGTCTGTGTGGATGTAGATTTGCATGTCGTTTGCAAATAAATTATGTTTGCAATGCTTTAGGGAGTTAGATATGTCATTTATGTAGATTCAAAAAAGCAAAGGTCCAAGTACCGAACCCTGTGGAACCCCAGCTTTACGGAAGGACCAAGAAGAACATAATGTATGATTAAACATTATGCAGAAAAGATAAAGCCATACAGATTTATACTAAAACAAAGGAAAATGGAGTTTCTAGAAGAGGAAGCTAAGAAAATAGCAGACGAAGTGAAACAAAACACCTTCTTGGCATTAAGAAATAGAAACCTATGGTACAATCAACATGTTGGGAAAAGCACTTCAACGACATCCTGGATAAAATAAGCAAGCAGGAACCCTATACTACCAACATCCAAGATCATATAAATGAATGTTACTCTGAAAATAACAGAGGAAGTCCAGAAGGCCGAGATTTCGATGAAAAACAAGAAAGCTCCAGGACCTGATAATATACAGGTCGAACACAAGAAAGCCGCACAAGATCTCTTATTACCCTATTGCTTAATGAATGTACAAGCACAGAGACGATTACAAATGTCTGGAGAACAACAAAAAACCAAACTGCTATACAAGGGCAAAGGAGACAGACGATCCAGGCTCCTACCGCGGAATTGCACTGAAAAAAACTTATTCAAAATGTTCACAAGATATTGGCCCACAGACTACAGGAACACTGTCTAGATACATACCTGAATGCCAGTTCGGCTTTAGAAAAGGAAGTAGTAGTGCTTAACAGGCTATTAAATGCCTGATAGATGAGAAAAAGACACCACGGAGACCAAAAAGGCAAATACCATGCAATCTTCATAGACTACATAAAGACTTTCGACCTAACAGACCGTTATTTAACATTTTCAATACTGTTATTTTAACACAGTTCCAATAATTGATCATATTATAATATTATAATGATATTGTGAAAAGAAAAATTGTCTGAACCAGGAATCGAACCTAGAGGTCCACGGTTCGATTCCTAGTTCAGACACAAATAGACCGTCACAAACTAATTACCAAGCTTAAATATGTGACAGGAGACACTCATGTGTTCGGTAATATAATGGAATATATCCTGGCTTACAACCTCGTCGAAATTGATGATTGAATGAACACATCAAATGCAATCCACCAGACCAATCGAGTCCTACACGGGGATCCCATGAGCCCACTTCTCTTCAATGCTGTAACATCCGATATCACCGGCATATTAAAAAAAACACGCAGGAAAGGGCATAGATCATGTTGCGGACGATATGGTCCTAGGAAGCCCAAACAAAACAGAACTGCAAGTAGCACTACAGGAGCTAGAATAATGGGTCGACGAAAACAACCTCGCCATCAATCCAGAAATCCAGAGAAGACAGTTCAACTGGCATTTAGGAGAGGAGAAAGAGCCGCCATTAGAAGATTACGCTAAGAGCTGAACAACGAAGCACTGAGGGCAGTTAACTAATTCACGTACCTTGGTATGACACTGTATATAACATTACGATCATTCAACTAACATTTACGGGAGAAAACAGCAGCTGCCAAAAGAGCAATCTATGGCATCAAAAATCTAACATGATTGTCACTAGACATATTTCATACAACGATATTGCTAATTGTATAACATACGGCATAGACATTATATGGAAGAAACTGACATTCAGCGATCTCGAAAGGATAGAGAAGGTTAAGGCACTTTTACCTAAAGCGGCACTGAGGGTGGGAAAAACACCCCCTTTGAAACTTCTATATGAATTTGCAAGGAAGACGTTTTATACCGAGGACCTGAGGATTAAACTCCTTTTGCCATTTACTGGCCCCTACATGGTACTGCTACACCAAAGCAAATTGAAGAAATGGGAGATAAGACTTATAATATTATAATGATATTGTGAAAAGAAAAATTAATGTCCGAACCAGGAATCGAACCGTGGACCTCTAATTCTCCAGACTAGTCTGCAGCCCACTACACCATTCTAGACCTGGCACAAACATTAAAAATTCTTTCCACATATACAAATCTATAATTCTCGTTCCGTCCGCTGCCAGGTAGGTGTCACTACCATCACCAACAGCCGGCTTCGTTTAGAAGGTATCTATATTTGAGAATTTTACACCACCACTTTTATAAGCAGTGCCACCTGCCTGGCAGCGGACGAAACGAGAATTATACACTACAGCCACTGTAACTCCGGCTCAGAAGTTTAGGTTATACGAGGGGTAAAGGAAGAAACTCGCCCTCTACTGCCAATAAGGAAATGGATGATGTAGGAGTGCACGTCAGCCACAACCAATCACTGCTCTTGGCGTTGCTATAACGTGCTAGTAAGGTTTGAAATTGCTGAGATGTTGTCACCTGTATATGTCTGGTAACCGCATACATCAAGTGGCCCCTCCCACTGAATATCCATATCGGCAACACTGTTGTGAAAACTTCAGGGTCGGAGAATCAGTGGCTGGGATGTAGATTTGTATATGTGGAAAGAATTGTTAATGTTTGTGCCAGGTCTAGAATAGCGTAGTGGGCTGCACACTAATCTAGAGATCTAGAGGTCCACGGTACGATTCCTGGTTCGGACATTAATTTTTCTTTTAACAATATCATTATAACATTATAATATGATCCATTATTGGAACCGTGTTAAAATAAGAGTATTGGAAAATGTTAGGTAAGACTTATTTATATGCTACGGGAACCATAATAGGGAGTAACTGAACAAAAGCTAACCTGGACCAACGGCATGTTGTGACACGCTACGCTATCTACGGTTTCCATCACAAAGTGTGAGAAAACAAGTAGTAGCACGATCCAAATGATAAGTGTATCTGTGCTTCGTGCGGCCGCAGATGCGAACGATACCACATACTGAAGTGCCCAAAAGAACACAAAAACACTGAACGAATAAAACAAAGACTGAATCAATGCCCACTAGGGCGAACTTTTTAAATATAATTATAATTATTATAATTGTAATTACTATTATAATTATAATTATTATTGTGCTGGCTGTAGCATTATTACCGCATATACTAATTAATTATTGCACTGTTAGCCAATAGCATAGAATCCATATATATATTAAAGTATTGAATTAACAATCAGAATGTATTTATATTATATTATGAAGGGAAATTGCGTACTGGACACTCTAATATATAATAATAATTACATGTGGATATTCAAGTTGAAACAGGCAGGGGCGTTGAGTTTGGATAATATTACTCACCATCCCCCAGTCTAATACAGGGGCGTCGAGTCAAGATAAGATTACTCTCCATCCCCTAGTTGAATACCGTAAGATAACATGGCTGGTAAATTCCAGTCTTCATACGTAACTTTAGAAGAGATATGACCTTATTTGGAAATGAGGGTGATACATTCCAACTCAGCGTCCATGCCACGCCCGCTTATCAGAGGGTTTATAACGGCTGATGCCCTTGGCATCAGGGTTTATTCTTCATGGTTCCGACCTCGTCTCTATGACAGTTAGAGACACAATATTGTAACTTTTTAATCATCGTCTTTAATAAATATATTAAATCAAGTTCTGCATTCACTGGAGTTCTTGGACTCACAACGAATCCTACCTTCAAATTGTCTGATCTACCCGAGGGCCAGGTCACGACATTATAATTGTAATTATTATTATAATTATAATTATTATTATTATTATTATTATTATTATTATTATTATTATTACTGTTAGCAATATAAATGGATTTTTGGAGGCGATGAACAAGAATTTCAAGAAGGGACAAGATCAGAAACAGCACTATAAGAGAAATTATGCAAGTTGAAAACACTTATTAGGAAAAATAGAAGAAAAACGTTTGAAATGGTATGGACACCGCATAAGAACGGAAGAAGAGAGAATACTAAAGAAGATCCTTAATTAGAAAGCTAATGGAAGAAGTGGAAGAGGCAGGCGTTAGAGAACGATGCATGGATGGAATGAAGAGAAGTATGGAAGCTAGAGATTTGAGGGAAAATACTTTAGACAGAAGTCTCTGGCGACAAATCACTTTGGGTTGAAGGACAAACATTATATTGTGGAATATTCCTAAATATAAATAAAATTATTATTATTATTATTATTATTATTATTATTATTATTATTATTATTATTATTATTGAATGGACATACAATGAGAAACACAAAAACTTTCACATACTTAGCAGATACTAACTGTAGGTTAGAGAAGATTATATGAAAAGTGCTGTATTCAATTTAACCTCTTAAAATCACCTTCCAAAAATGTATAGTTACATCCTTTTCGAGGAAGCTCTTCAATTACTTTTTTTTTTTTTGCAAATGCCCCAGGTTTTCTTTCGACATTCCTGGCGTTCTCTCCTGGCATGGCGTACTTGTAACCCACTTCTGAGGTTGGGGCGCCTGGAAGGCGGAGTTACGTTGCCCCGATGATATGATATGTGATGATGATGATGATGACGATAGTGGTGCGCCAGGAGAGTCCCTAATCCTAATCTTATTCTAAGATGAATATGAATGATGATGATTGCGATGACCATATGATTTCGGGGACCGTTTGGGCCTTAAAGTTTTCCTGACATTTGTCTCACAGGTGAGGAAAAACCCCGATAAAAACCTCACCCACAAAAACTGTCCCGACGACCGGGGATCGAACCCGGGCCCGCTGCGTGACAAGGCAGCACGCTACCTCGAGACCACAGCGAGCCGAAAATAGTATATTACGATGCAAGGTTCGGAAGTGGTATTTACAAAATCGAGGAAAGTGTTTAAAAACCGAGCGATAGCGAGATTTTTAATTTTCGAGATTCTGTAATACACTTCACAAACGTGCGTTATACATTATTTTTTGCGCGATGGTGTTTTCAAAATAATAAATTGTAGTAAAATAATATCTTTATTTAAAATATTTGCGTTCGTTATAGATAATTGAGTAACGTTAACAGTGTGGGCAATGCTTATTAGTTGAAACAACAGGAGGCTTGAGACCATTATTATTGATAAAATGGCCGCTAGTACGTATTTATTGTTTTATATTGTTTCAAATAAAGTTCACTTCATTTAAAATGCAGTGATTTGTTTCGTATAATGTATATTAACACTACATTTTGGATATTTTTTGTGTGCATACATTGTACATAGTATACATAAAGGGCAGTGGTTTTACTTCCCGCACGTGGGTGTAAATGTAATATTACAGTATAGTTATTTTGGTTGGCAATCCCGAAATGTAGGAAGTTGAACTTCCTATCATGGTCGCCATTGTTGAAAATGCGACAAAACGCACTATCGCGCAAAAATATATATTTCAACACCGTTCATTAAATTATAGAAGTATATTCGTCGTTTTATTTCAAAAGTTATTATAAACTAGGTTAGTGGATGCACAGCACCGTCTATTTCTATAAACGTAATATCAGCGATTTAATGTATTCTATATTAGACTGCTATGGTGCGTGTATGTACTTGTTTCAACCTTCAAACTGGACACCTCGCAGGATTATCACAGCCATTCAAAGCGTTACTGACGTTATCTGGTCACTACGTCATTAAATATGTCCATTTACACGGAATCCATTCCAGATAAAACTATATTCCATTAGGTTGTATCTAAAGTAAATATAACGCCTCCGTGGAAATTCACATTGTTACATTGCTGTTGAGTTCCTTCTTCCTAGTATTTTTCCTAGATCCGAGATTGGATTTTTAAAATTAACATTTACAATTCCGTGGGCATCACATCTGCACTTCCTAACCATTTCAATTTTAGCCCTATCGTATTCTCATTTTTTGTTTACGTACTCGTTATCGAGTCTATTGTATACTCCTATGAATAATTTCAAATTGTCTCTTTTTTTATGTTTCAATGGCGTGCGGACACGATTACGTCACTAGTCATTTTCAACCTTGTAATTATGTTTATAAATTGTCTTCCTGTTTATCATAAGCAATGCCACGAGTGATTTCTAAATTATCGATAAATTCACGACTCACTTCGTGAGTCGTGAATTTATCTATAGAATTTGGAAATCAAGAGTGGCATTTGTTAGGACTATTTAACGAATAAAATTAAGCTGTTTACTCACAAATCATTATTTAACTATAGTTATTTTTAAATACTTATATATTATGTAAATGACGATGTTTGAAAACAAATGAGAAACGATTGGTATGCTTCATTTCCTTCCTTTGTTCATCACTGCAACCACAACATAATATTATTTATTGCAAAGGACCGCAATATTGTAAGAGTGCACCCTAGTGGAGAAATTTATAACCAACGTTATAGGTATTAATTAATTTGATGTCCTATGATGTAAATATGTCGATTATATTTTTCTGCAACGTCATTTCCTGCAAATAATTCGTTTAAGAAAGTGCAAACAGTGTTTTTTTTTACAAATGTTTTCATATTATCTATCACATGCGCTTTCTGCTGACATTCATGCACTATATATACAATCTGGTAGTCGTATTTCTTGTGGGGTCAGTCACTGCAAAATAATGCTATGACCTATTCAGAATGTCAAAAAGGAGGTGCTTTCTTTATTATGATAAACTTTAGTTGGTAAATTTTAGGTGAAACACTACTGTGATTAGTTGTAAATCAAAAATCATTGAAATGTGATTGATCATTGACTCCCATTTGGGGCATGAGTTAAATAGTCTTTATAAATTCCGTTATTTTCAAAGTGAGGTATAATTTACATGTCATAAAAAATCTTTAAAACTTTTAATTTGACAAAAATCGAAGAATAACATACAAATTTACAACATTAAGGAATTTCAAACTTCATTTTATCATACTTTTTTTCTTTCATACCAGGTAACGAATCTGGATCCTCAAGCTACTTCAAAACTTAGTTTTATCACAGTCGTTTTACGTTTCCGTATAGGGTATCGATTTTCTGCTCCCAAGCCATTTCCAACTTAGGTTTTATATACTTTTTTCATACCGGTATCGAATATCGGCCCTCAAGCTATTTAAAACTTAGTTTTATCACATTCTACCTATGCTTCCATTCGGGATGAGAATCTGGATCCCAATGAATTTCAAACTTAATTTATTCAGAATTTTAAATGGTTTTGTTTTCTTACTTATTTCTTCGATTTCTTTAAACCTTAAATTGTCAATTTATCCCATAACATATAATGGTTTATTTATTTAATTAATTAATTTTTTTCAATGAACCTACTGATATGTAAGTTAATCATAAGTAATGTCACGAGTGATTTCCAAACCATCGATAAATTCACGAGTTACGATGTGACCAGTGAATTTATCTAGAAGATTTGGAAATCAAGAGTGACATTTGTTAAGAATATTTAAGGGGAGAGGATGCTATTTTTAGTAAAAAATGAGAAATTTTCCAAAAACATTTTTTGCTCTAAAATACTCTGTGATATGTGTGAAATACATTGCATAACATTTTATGCATATTTGTACAATTATCAGACGTTGAGGAGCCATTTTTAAAATGCCTGCGCTCTGGATTTTAAATCGCACGCCCCCTTTTGATTGTTGTTTCCGGCAACTTCATTTTTTTGCTACATTGCTAGACAGAAATTAATATATCTTCTGAAATATTATAGATACATGCATGAAATTTTGCACACACACTCTTGAGATAACGAGAAAACGTTCCGCTGTAACAGAAATTAGGTATTTGATTTTATTTTATAATATGTCCGTTTGTTTAGAAAAAAATAAAAAGTGTTGTTAAATTTTAATTGTTCATTTTACAACTTTAGAGACAAATAACAAAATTATGTTACAGAGAGTTTATAGACCATCCTTTTACAAACAGAATCTAATAAATTCTGAGAAGATATCTTTAAAAGTGGCTTAGATATATCAGTTTTAGTAAACTCCTGCACTGGGTATAATTTTTTGAAAACTTGGGCCCCCCAATTTTTTTTCAAAGTTTTTATTTTTGGTTACGTTGCTATAACCATGAGCTCTTAACATACAAAAAATAAATAATTTACATCAAATAAGAAACAAGTTTTTAAAAAGATCATCTTCTCTCCTTAGGGAATAAAATTAAGCTGTTTACTCAAAAATCATCAATTAAATACAGTTACCGGTATTTTTAAGTACTTATATATTTAATGTAAAAGGCGATGTTTGAAAACAAATAAAAATGTGAAGTTATGTTTATTCACTGCAACTTGATCATATTATTTATTGCCAAATAAGATCGCGATATTGTAAGAATTCACCCCAGGGAGGAATAATGAAACACATCAAACTGTATATTATAACCAACATTGTAAGTTATTAATTTATTTTTTTAGTAAACAACTCAGTAAAATCAAGGAATCTGTTCATTATTTGCTATATTCAGTGAATTTGTTAGAGAGCCAGTCATTGCAAAATAATAACCTAACCGTTCAATATTAAAAAGAAGGAGCTTTCTTTATCATAAAAGTAAGAGCTGATAAAGAGAAATCGATAAAGGTGAAACTCGACTGTCATTGGATCTAAAACAAAATTCATTGATACGTGATTGGTCATTGACTCCATTTGGGGTATGAGATAATAATCATGGTTAACATATATTCGGTAGTGTAAATTAAATTTACAATTATATATTTTTAATTGTCTAGTCCACCGTTCTGATCTCGAGGTAGCGAGCTGCCTTGTCACGCGGCGGGCCCGGGTTCGATCCCCGGTCGGGACAGTTTTTCTGGGTGAGGTTTTTATCGTGGGTTTTCCTCACCTATAAGACAAATATCAGGAAAACTTTAAGGCCCAAACGGTCCCCGAAATCATATGGCCATTGTAATCATCATCTTTCACATTCATATTACATTAAGCTTAGGATTAGGGACTCTCCTGGCGCACCACTATCATCATCATCATCACACATCATATCATTGGGGCAACGTAACCCCGCCTTCCAGGCGCCCCAATCTCAGAAGTGGGTTACAAGTACGCCATGACAGGAGAGAACACCAGGAATGTCGAAAGACAACCTGGGGCATTTGCAAGAAAAAAAAAATAATCGTCATGGCAACAAGGCTTATACACATCTGAAATACAGTACGTTGAATCGGTCTGGAATACTTGCACAGTACAATCTGTAAAATAGGTCTATACAACACCTAAAAGTATAGTAACCTAAACCCAAGCTTTTATTTAATAATCATAAGTAATGCCACGAGTGATTTCTAAATTATCGATAAATTCACGACTCACGAATAGAGGAGTGAATTTATCTAGAGAATTTGGAAATCAAGAGTGGCATTTGTTAGGACTATTTAACGAATAAAATTAAGCTGTTTACTCACAAATCATTATTTAAATACAGTTATTTTAAAACATTTATATATTTAATGTAAACGGCGATGTTTGAAAACAAATGAGAAGCGTTAGGTACGCTTCATCTGCTTCTTTTGTTTAACACTGCAACCAGATCATACTATTTATTGCTAAAGGAACGCAATATTGTAAGAATGCTCTCTAGTGGAGAAAAAATGAAACACATCAAACTGTATATTAATTCATTTCTGATGTCCTATGATGTAAATATGACAATTATATTTTTCTGGATTGTTACCTGGGAAAAAATACATTTAAGAAAGTGCAAACAGTGGTTTCTTTTTTTGGTGGTATAATCAATTGCTACAAATTGTTTTTATATTAACTCCCGCATGCGGCATGTGTTGACATTCATGCACTATATATACAATCTTGTAGCCGTCTTTCTCACAGGCTCAGTCACTGCAAAATAATGGTCAGACCTGTTCAGAATATTAAAAAGGAGGAGCCTTCTTTATTATGGTAATTATAACACTGATAAATATTTCGTGAAACACGACTCTGATTGGTTGTAAAACAGAAATCATTGAAACGTGATTGGCCATTGAGTCCCATTTGGGGCATGAGTTAAATAGTCTTTGCAAATATACAAACGCTTTCATTATACTAATCTACATTTTAAAACCTTTGAAACGATGTTTTACGACAGTGACGTGGCCTTAAAAGTACGTGTTTGCGCGATAGTGCGTTTTGTCGTACTTACCAGCAATGGCGACCATTATTGAAAGTTCAACTTCCTAAATTTTGGGATTGCCAACCTAAATAACTATACTGTAATATTCCATTTACACCCACGTGCGGGAAGTAAAACCACTGCCCTCTATGTATACTGCATACAATGTATATACAGAAAATATCCAAAAGGTAGTGTTAATATACATTATACGAAACAAATCACTGCATTTTAAATGAACTGAACTTTTTTATGAAACAATATAAAACAATAAATACGTACTTGCGGCCATGTTATCAATAATTGTTCTCAAGGCCTCCAGTTGTTTCAACTAATAAACATTGCCCACACTGTTAACGTCAGTCAATTGTTTATAATGAACGCAAATATTTCCAACAAAGATCTTATTATTTTACTATTATTTATTATTTTGAAAACACCATCGCGCAAAAAATAATGTACAACGCTTGTTTGTTAAGTGTTTTACAGAATCTCAGAAATTAAAAACCTCGCTACCGTTCGGTTTTTAAACATTTTTCCTCGATTCTGTAAAAACCACTTCCCAACCTCGCATCGTAATATACTATTTTATGCTGATTTAAAATCTTATTTTAGTATTTCTGTATCATGTAACGTTTTTATCCAATCACTTTTGAAGATTTTACACAAAAATCGCTGTTTTTAAACACGAAATATATAATTTTATTTCGATTTTAAATTGTGTTTTTTGTAAGCCTGTATACAATTTCAAAGCACTGTATTGAGTAGACAATGGTATATAGGACTACTCACTTAAGAAATGCTAATATGACAATTTAATTCCTCTTCTTCGCTGATTTAATCGCTTCAAGATCTTTCTGACGTGGGTTGAGACTTCCCTTCCTTGATTTTCTCCTTTCACCAGTGTCATCTCATTTTATCATAAAACAGAATAAGCCCTCATTGTTTCATTTCACCTTCCCTTGTATCTCTTTTCCATGTCCTTGATGTCATGGTGGAAACGTTCTCCTTGTTCTTCACTGACTCTCTGAGGTTCGGGAAAAAAATTCAATGTGTCAATGTAGGAAATTAATCTTCACACTCATGTTACATCCTAATTTCATGAAACTCTGCAACATTATTCCAACCATGGTTTGTACTTTGAATGTTTGTTATTCCCAAAAAGTTATCCACAACTTTTTAAAACAAAACCAAGCCCTTTCTTCCACTGGATCCTTTGTACTGTCAAACAATTCGCCTCCTTAGATGTATGATATGCGGCCTCGCAAAGATCCCTTCTTTAAATTTCTCATAAGATACTTTCGTAAATGTTGTTGCCAACTGCTGGAAGTATTCACCATCTTTTGGAAGGGCTTTGGTGAACTGTTTCATAATTCCGATCTTGATGTGCAGATGAGGTAATATCTATCTGTTATGTTCTGTGAACCGGGTTGAAGGGTTTTTGTTTTGGGTCAGCCTGTTACCCTCTAATGCTTGTCTTTGGCTCGGCTATATATTCCATTCACAAAATACACGTCAACTACGCATTTGTAAACAAAATAAGCTGCTTCACGGCGGAACTAAATAATACGTCTATATCTAATGATGAATGACACTCGAAAAACGAAAATAAGTCCTGCTTGTGACCCAGTGGGAGAGACTACGGCGCAATAGTCCAAATGACACAAAATAATACAGCAGTTACGCAAAATAATTTATGAAGCAATGTAGCCATCGAAATATATACAATGAATCAAAATAGCTTAGTTTTAAAAACTAAACATATCCCCCCTTAAATGAAAAACGGCATTTTTTATAGCCGGGTTTTTGGTCAAGTAAGACACCAACTACTTCTAAATCCCCACAAATCATCCAATAATGTTTTTCATAGTTAATCAATTTCAACAGGGTTTTGAGATTTTCACACGTTTTCTGGGGATGTACTAAATCGCTATAGATATTGTGCCAAAAAATTACTATTATGTAAAAGCACGACTTTGAAACTAAGTTCCGGCGAGTCTATAAATAACCTCCACTAACTTAGTGGCGTTAAATAAATTCAATAAATCCTCAATATAGCAAAAAAAAAATTATGGAGTCTTCTTCTTTAAAGAATTTTATTAATTCCTTCTCTCTGGTCTTGTACCAGAAGAATGAAATTCCGGGCAGTAAAATATTTTTTATTTTCAGTCTTGACCAAAGCAATTGGACGGCATATTTTGTCACAATCAAGTGATGAGTTAAATCATTAATTTCGTTTTGACTGAAATATGTTGGGTGCAGAATCTTCTTCGCGCTTGTAATCATCACAATTATCGCATTCATTTTGTGATCTATTCTGTGGCACATCTTCAGGAATGGGAGGTGGGTCTGGGATAGGGAGAGATTTATTATGCGTAACTGGTCATAAGGCTGAACAAATGTTCAGATATTGTATTCCTTCTTGCTTTTTTCTTACCTTAAACCTTAACCATAGAGACGTAACAATCGTTAATATGATTTAATGCCTCCCTCCAAACCATTGGGACTGCGGTGCTCATCTTTTTGTCTTCATTGCCAAGTCTTTAGCCGAAGTAGGCAATTTTCAGGAAACTATTAATGCCTTGTCTTTGCTTAGCTATTATACAACTACCATAAATATAACAGAACACGTTTGGGTTATAATATTATAATATTATCCATTATTGGAACTGTGTTAAAATAACAATATTGGAAAATGTTAACGTTTGGGTTATTTAAACACTTGTCTTGTGAGAACAGATTTCTAAAGAAACTAGTACATGAACTACATACGACAGGACAAATATAACTTTACAGCACTATAGCACATCAACAATGAACTACGTTTCCCATCTGCCATCTGGATGTAACAAGTGTGACCAACTAACCCTTCTGATCATAATAAAATGTCTCTCCCTCACAATAAAAGTTCTCTTTGTAGAATTTTAAGTTTAACTAAAAGATGAGTTCACTTTATTTTAAAAAACTGTACGAATGTTTTTACTTTTTCTCTTTATCTTGAGGTCAAACCGGGATTTTTCATAACATATTCACATTATTAGGGCTATCTGAAACAACACTAGAAGATGCTTGATGAGATGCACCAGTGTTTTGTTCATCAAGGTGAAAAGTATTGGTACCTATATGTAATTTATTCGATAAGACGTAACTTTCAGCTATCCACCATGTCTTTTCAACAGAGATAGTTTATCGTAACATAGAAAAAATATATATGTGTGTGTGTGTGTTCAGATTTTTCATGAAAATAAATCAATAAAACGGACTTACTGGTATTGCTATAACATTATTTACTAAGCCTTCGTTTTTCTAAACTGAATAGTCTCGATCAGATAATAATCACTTACAGGTCTTGGTACGTAATACGATATAATAAAATAATAGAAAAACAAACGAGTAGAAATTACTTAAATTATTGTCGAATTCAGAGTAATTTACAGTTACACATTTTGTTGTCAATGCAGTCAGTCACATTTAAATAACTGGCAAAATAAACTATAGATTCGTCAATTTAAGAATTAATTCCAAACTAAAGCATTACCGGTATTTAATTAAAAAGTATGATGTTTAATAGAAAAAGATCCAATAATATGTAAAATCTATTTAAGAACAATATATTAGACAGTGTAAACGAAATAAATTATTTAGATTACAATTTAGCCTATATTTTCAATATAACATGACTGTCTTCCAGAAAATCAACAAATAATCTAAAATTATGGGCAAAACCAATAATTTTTCAAATCCGCAAATATTGAAATATAGCCTATACATTATCACCTTAAGCTTACATAATAAATAATCTTGCTAGATCATAAATGCCGTATGGAAACGAGCCATGAACCTTAAGAAAACTCATGGCAGCAGAATCAGAACATGAGATGAGATTCATGATGATAACTGTAGGGTATACAACACATAATATGTGCATATGACAAGGGAAATGTCAACTACTGCATGCCGAAACCTTCCTTGAAATTTCTCCCAGAGATGCATTTTGACGCATAAAGGCTGCAAACAAAAATTATCTGCCTATTTAACTGCAAGGCACATACAACGAAACCAAAATTCAGAAATGGTAACCCACCGTACGAAGCAGATGGATTCCCTGCATGAGTAACAGTGGAGTTGAGTGAGGCGTAACGCAGTGCGGAAGACAGGAGTCGCTACCCTGCCTTTCAGGCCGTTATCCAATTTTAGAAACTCAGTCGTTTTATTACTTCCCTATAGCTTAAATTATATATTCGGCGCTGGATTGTAGTACCTCACAGATAAAGACACGGCCACTGTACATCACAACGCTTCTATGGAAGAAATTTCAAGGTATGTTTCGGCATGCAATGGTTGACAGTTCCCTTGTGAGACGCAATATGGCGATGAAATGTTCCCTTCACGTTGATGATGCTGTCATGAATGATGTCAGAAGGGCACAATATGCTTGCACTGAAGAAAGGCAGAGCTGGATAGTTTACGTACATCCTACAACCTAACAACACCAAAGAATGGCCTATACCCTGTCCGCTCTTAAAGTGATCCTCGTCAAAACAAACCATGTGACCTGCTCGCTTTTCATTGGTTATGGACACCGACGTACGTTATAGAAGCAATGGGCGCATTCAGCTGCCAATAAAGCGCTCTAGCGCTTTAGCAAAAATGGCTGCCATTTGCAGCGGAAATTTAAGGAGTTTGTTGAATGGACCGCTGCATGCAGCTATACCGCCAAATTTAAATTTGTTCATTGGCTCATTACTCATATTACTACGCGATGCTATTGAAATTAATCATAATGCTAATAGGGTTATACAGATTTTACGATTTATTTTAATGTATGTAATTTATGAAATCGACGAATAGATCGTTTAAAATAAAATATTATTATAACGAGAAAATTTGTATTTTTTTAATTATTAATATATCAGGCGGCTCCGTGACGCAAGCGATTAGACGCTCGCCTCTCACCGCTGGCTTCTCGAGAACCTTATTTATAATGTTTTTATTAGTTTAATCATATTAATTTGTGTTTTAGTAAGAGTAGCTTTTTTTAACTTGGTTAGTCTCGGTCATTATAAGTAGATTTTGTAGTGGAGGAAACGGATCTACGGCATGTTCTTTCAGGGTTTCTCCCATTTTCCCCTACCACAATTTTATTCCACCTTTCCCCATTTTCATAACATCCATTTCGTTCATCAGATGTAGTCAGCCTGCACCCTAGTTAATTACAGACCTCTATAAATATAGGGGCTTAATCTAATCACTTGATCTGACCCTGATTTGGACACAACTTGATATTATTTTATTATATTTAAACATCACTCCTGCGAATTCCCTATGTGATGCATATATTGCTCCTTCATCATCACATAACACATATATTTAAAACCACACTAAAAGTATTGCCAGGTGGGCTGTAGGGGAGGGGAAATTTTATTCAATTGTTCAGCCTTTTATTCATGTGATTTCTTACATAATATTTGACACTTTTAGGTCTATATTTAAATCTATGAGGAATAGGGGGTTACACTAGAAAATGCAGGAAGTACAGACATATGTGCAAAATTAATGTATGTGGTGCAAGACATGACCTAAGTACAGCAACCAAACAATTGTATAAAGGAAGGCATCATTGTATTTTTTCAACCTCAAACATACTTCATCTTTATTTTAAATTTGTCAAGGAATAGGTATGAAAACAAAGAAGAATATTAATTTATAATAATTTAAATAGTTTTCTTAATAATTAATTTTTTGCATCATCTGATAATATTAATTACTTATAAGAGTAACTACCATAATATTTATGGCTAAAATAAAACCAAAACATTATATGTAATTTCCAACCATATATGTGAAATTCTGTCATAACAGCAGTTAATTATAGATAACCTCTCACTCACCATACTTAAAGACATTATTTAATATAATTCTAACATTAGCAATGCCACTTTCTTAGTAAAGTTAAGTGCTACACTAAATAGTATATCACTGAATTATTTATAATACATGAAAAACATTTACCACCAAGATTAATGGGTGAATAGCAATATCCCATACGAGAGACTACATGCATTTGAATTAAAAGATATAACACCACATTTCATTTTATGATAAATTGAGAATTAATGTGACTATTTAACTCATGCCCCAAATGGGAGTCAATGACCAATCACGTTTCAATGATTTCTGTTTTACAACCAATCAGAGTCGTGTTTCACGAAATATTTATCAGTGTTATAATTACCATATATTAAACAAAGCTCCTCCTTTTAATATTCTGAACAGGTCTGACCGTTATTTTGCAGTGACTGAGCCTATAAGAAATACGGCTACCAGATTGTATATATAGTGCATACATGTCAACATTTGTAGCAATTTATTATACCACCAAAAAAAGAAACCACTGTTTGACTTTCTTAAATGTATTTTTTCCCAGGTAATAATCCAGAAAAATATAATTGTAATATTTACATCATACGACATCAGAAATGAATTAATATACAGATTGATGTTTCATTTTTTCTCCACTAGAGAGCATTCTTACAATATTGCGTTCCTTTGGCAATAAATAGTATGATCTGGTTGCAGTGATAAAACAAAAGAAGCAGTAGAAGCGTACCTATCGTTTCTCATTTGTTTTCAAACATCGCCGTTTGCATTAAATATATAAATATTTTAAAATAACTATAGTTAAATAATGATTTGTGAGTAAACAGCTTAATTTTATTCGTTAAATAGTCCTAACAAATGCCACTCTTGATTTCCAAATTCTCTAGATAAATTCACTCCTCACTTCGTGAGTCGTGAATTTATCGATAATTTGGAAATCACTCGTGGCATTACTTATGAAAATTATTCATACCTGGTTCAAGTAACGGCTCTCAGTATCTCAATGATAGGACATAGTATATAAAGTTGGAGATTAAATAATAATGGATCAGCTGTGATTAAAATCCTATGTTGAGTGCAAATTTTTCTGTTAATACATTAACCTACTCTGGCTGCAATTTAATTTCATTAATGCACATCGCACTAAAGTATTTGTATCTTCACTGGTCAAATTTAGATAAGAATTCTAGAATATTGTAATATTTCAATTCACTTTATGGCCGATATTTCACAAAGCTCTTTATCAGAAAAGATTACAAATATAAGATACATAGTTCATCTCTTTGTCCATTCCACAATTTTCTTATTGTGTTACACATTTAAAGAAGAGTACAAATGTTCGTTTTATCTGTGGAGAAAATTGGTTCGACAACCATTGTAGCACTTCCAGAAATGACCCCGTGAACACAATCATAAGATTCTAATTTATTTTATATATCTTGAAATTAAAAATTATAATTAACTTTGAACCAGGTATTAGCGAATGAATCATCTGGGGATATAATTTTCACAATAAAAACATTGACTCGTCAATAACACAATAATCTACATGAAAAGAAGAGGTTATAATCGTAAATTCTTGATGTTGATAACAATCTTAAAATTATCACTGTCTTTAGTTTTACTTAATATATCACTTATGTTCGTCTAAAAGGGATAACCACCTCGAATAACTCATATATTAATGTCAAGACGTAAATAATACAACATTTATACATCAAACATAAATTGTTAATAGACAAAGATGCCATATTTAAACTGAATGAACCGGCCAATCACAATGGATGCAGCGGTTTTTTCTGTCTGCAGCCTACTTTTACTTCGCTGCAGTAGCTGCAAGTCCGCTAGAGCGCTTTATTGCCCTCTGAATGGTATGCTGCAGATAAAGCGCTAAAGCGCTTTTGCAGCGCTTTGGCTACTGAATGCCCCCAATATGCTTCCGCCATTTGCGCCACAATTACTGTCACTTTTGACAGGGAGATGACGACACAGCAACAGAAGACTCGATACTTCAAGTAATTTTGTTTCATGAGAAACGACTGAAGCATGACTCAAATGCATCACCCATATGTTTCCGATTGAGGGTCTTTCCACTTTTCAGCGGTTGCCCTTTTACCAGCCGGCTGCTGGCCCTTCACATCCACATGTGTCAATCACAGAGGTAGATGATCAACAGCCAGTGTAGGGGTGACATGTGGTTAGCATGTCGGGTCCCCCAGCCGTTATAGCTGGTTCCTCAACCTGGAGCCGCTACTTATTGTAGCTACCCAATTGCCTCACGATGCTGGGTGGGTACCGGTCCCATACTGGCCGAAATACCATGAGAAAATTTCTTCCCCCATGGAGACTCTAACCAGCGCAAGTCCCGTACCTCTGCGCCAAGGCTTCCTACCTTAACCGCTCGGCTACGGCGCGGGATACCCATATGTAATAGGCCTAAACTATTTTAAGTTGTAATTATTGATTAGGTATATTTTAGAATATGTTGCATGTTTTGAATATTATTTTGATTCACGAAGAATAACAAATATATTCAGGGGACATATTTTTAATTTAATGAAGGGAACTTATTTTTCGCGTACTTATTGCTTCTACAACGTACGTCGGTGTCCATAACCAATGAAAAGCGAGCAGGTCGCATGATTTTGTTTCGATGAGGATCATTTTAAGAGCGGACAGGGTATAGAAATTAATGTTCTATATTCTCCACGTAATAAATATTGCATTACGCCACGGAGCTAGATGGAGTATTTAAGCTTTTTCCTTAACTCTGGCCTACGATAATCATCCATGGTACACAATGACCAAAAATGAGCATGAGACAAACCTTGTGGCGGCACTATGGCCTTGGGGTCGACTCAGCCTCTAACGGAAAGAGTACTAGACGCTTGTTCTGGGGGTAAAGGCGGCTGTCACGCAGGACTGACAACCCGGCTGACATCAAGTGCCGATTGTCCAGAAAAGTAGGAGCCTTAACCTCCTACTACACTAAGGGCCTCCTGAGGCCTGTAGTGGGATCACTTCACAGTTTTTATTTAAACCAAGACGGAGAAGATCCATTGACAGACCGCAAAAGAAAGATGAACATAAAACAAAACTGAAAGTAAGATTTTAAAGTAAAAAAAAAAAAGTTGAAATATTTTAAGGAAAATTTTAACGTACTTAAATTAATAACCAATTTTAAATTCATAATATTTCAATAATTCTTACTTATAAAATATAGACAAGCTTATCCCTGTCTATATTAAACTAAACTCAAAAATCAATAATAGATAGATTAAAGGAAAGTTTTAAATTAAATTATTTTCCCATAAAACTAGATATCCTATTTGTCGCTTAAGTATGTTAAAATTGTACTTAAAATATTTCAATTTTTTTTTTACTTTAAAATCTTTGGGAATGTTAAAATGTTCCCATATTATAGATGATAGGACTATAAAATTTATTAAGGCTCCAGTTGGTTTTATAATCCATGTAAAGTTTTATTTTTAAGGGAGGTTTAAAAACTTGGCAGGATGATGGTAGTATATTATTTGTTTATTACAGTGTTTGATCACATGAAGAGTAATGGGCATGACCAAACAACACATAAATCTGAACCATCATATTCGATATAGCCACACACAATCCTCTTTAATTACGTAAATTGCATTAGTGAGTTAATAATAAAGTGTAGCTGTTATTCAATCCTAGCTTTTCCATTACTTGACACTTTATGCTTTATGTAACAAAATTAATAGCAAGTCACAGAAATCAATTTTTTCCATTTAGATTTAGATTTATTTATTTAGCCTGGTGGAGTTAAGGCCATGTGGCCTTCTCTTCCACTCACCAGGGCAAACATATATTACATCAGAATATAACAATCACAATGAACTCTAATACGATGATCGTATTAAATACTAAATAAACATTTGATCAAAAAGATAATATCTATTATATTACGATCTATAATGCAACTAGTTAATGTTAGTTAAAATTAAGACTAAAACTAATAATAAAATGTATACAAGCAAGACATATTAAATTGTCCCTGTCTAATGTTTATAAAAAACAAAGAAAAATAATGAGATATAGAAAACTAATTTTACGTTTGTACTATATTTAAAACAAAACAAAAGAAAATATTTGTTAATCTTAATATTATTTTCATAGATAATTAAATTTATTAATTGTTAAAAGAATACTATCAGTGAGGTGTATAAGTTAGTTTGTTATTAAATAATTCTTTAATTTGTTTTTGAAGGGAATTCCATGTTTTGGTAAGTGAGACCGTAAAAGATAATGAATAATGTACAGTGTGATGAGGCGGGATATAAAGGACAATGTGCTGATGGGATCGAGTGTCAAGATTATGTGTGTCTGATAGTCTGATGAAGCGGCGTGATAAATAATTAGGCGATGGTGTGTGAAGTATTTTATAGAGAAGGGATAGTGAATGGACAGTTCTACGATATCTTAGACGAAGCCACGATAATTGTTCCAGGGACGGTGTAACATGGTCAAATTTGCGAATACCACAAATAAAACGTGCGCAAGAATTATGAACACGTTGAAGTCTTTGAGTGTAAATAATATTTAAGTCTGTAAAAAGAGTGTCACAATAATCAAAATGGGGCATTGCAAGTGTTTCTACTAACATTTTCCTAAGAGCGAATGACAGACAATTTCTTACGCGATTTAATGAATGTATTATTGAGAAGACTGTTTTGCATGTAGTATCTAAATAAAAGACCATGGCATTCAATAGGAACCTCGGCCTATACATTTTAGTCTCGAAAAATAAATATTCATCATACAATTATTAATGCATTTGTTAACATTGTCCTTCTCCATATAAAATTTACAGTAATGTTTAAATCATTAAAAATAATATCCTGAATTTTAAACACTGAAATCACACCACAGTCCCCCATTCGGTTCACCGGGCGCGCACTGCTTCAGGGAATCCATGGTAAAGGCTCAAATACACACACAAAAAAAAGTGTCAAACTGAAAATATTTAAAATCTTTATTCTCCCAGTTACATTATAGGTATGCAAAACTGGACTATTATTTTAAGGGAAGAAAAAAGATTACGTGTATTTGACAATCAAGTTCTTAGGAAAAAGTTTTAGACCAAAGAGAAATAAACATACAGGCAAATGGAGAAGACTACATAATTGGGAGTTACATGCTTTTTATAGGCAACCAGCATGGAAATATCCTCACAAAAAAAACAACGACCTTCAAGGGCACTCATGCAGTTCGGACAAATATAATATTAGAAAATAAACCAGTAGAACAAGTAGTAAGATAGAACTTCCTAGGTTGCGAAATATCATACACAGCGGAAACAGATATAAATAACAAACTAAATAAGTTTAATTATATAACAGGCATAACACAGAAATAAGACAACTAAAAGTAGAGAAATTAAACACAACAGTAGAGAAATATAGAACAAACTGGAAAGAACACTTGGCAAGGATGACTGAGAATAGAATACCAAAAGCAGCATACAACTATTCGCCACCAGGAAGAAGCAGTTTGGGAAGACCAAGGAAAAGATGGAAAGAGAAGCAATTTGGAGCCGGAACAGGCTAGTAAATAAGTCTAAACCGCGAAAAAGAAGAAGAAGAAGAAGTAGAAGAAGAAAAAGAAGAAGATAGGCAACCAGATGTAATAAGAACAGTTAAGTCTCAGACTGTGATGGGCAGGACATGTGGCAAGAATGGGGAATAAAGAAGGTTCATGGAAACTTGTTGTAGGAAAACCATTTGACAGATCATGATTTAAGGGATGTAGATTATACAGCGGATGAATGGAAAACATCTCAGGATATGGATATTATGTCACTGGCATTGGCCATGAACCTGCGGGTTCGATAGTGCTAGAGAGTTATTTACATCAAACATATTAAAATGTATGATTTATTGTCAAATTGTAACAGGATATCTTACGACATTTCTGGTATTCACTTATGGCAGAGGCGGAATTTTAACCCACTACTAAGGTTGGGGCATCTGGAAGGCGGAGTTAAGTTACTTCGGTGATATGAGTGATAAATGTAATGGAACACCAGGAGAGTCCTTAAACATAAACTTAATTTAAATTTCAGATCAGGGAACAACGGGAATAATTATTTTCAAGGAAAAAATTCCTGTAATCCGAGCTGGAAACGTGACTTCATGAACTGTACTCACAAGCTCTTACTACAAGACCTTCAAGTTGTCGAATGTCTGGTATTATAAGGAACAATTTTACTCCTATGGACTACTTTTATACTGATGAATGATTAAACTATGATGAAGTAGTTCAATAACTCACCATTCGCTACATCCAGATCAGACAATTTAATGGTTAATGCTTCAATTATTTTACCTGGCAGAGTTAAGATCCACTTCTCTTCCACTTCACCACAATTAAATTATACATATAACAAACAATTATGAATTCTGTGCAACTTGATTAATAATATATAATAGGTATAGGCTATACAGTATACAGATGACAAAAAGTTATTAAACTAATAATAATAATATAATAATAATAATAATATAATAATAATAATAATAATCCATCCATCCATAGTAATTCTGCCCGAGGGCAGGTCCTTCACTACAATCATAGCATTTTCATGCTATGCTTGCAGCTTTACTAGGGAATTGTAGGTGTGGTTAGCTTCCCGTTGCTTTCCACACCGGTGAAGTATGATGATGATAATGATAAGAATGATGATGGCCATATGATTTCGGGGACTGTTTGGGGCTTAAAGTTTACCTGGCATTTGTCTTACAGGTGAGGAAAAACCCCGATAAAAACCTCACCCAGAAAAACTGCCCCGACCGGGGATCGAACCCGGGCCCGCTGCGGGACAAGGCAGCACGCTACCTCGAGACCATAGCGGTGGACTATAATAATAATTATATATATTAATTTTATTATTATTATTATTATTATTATTATTATTATTATTATTATTATTATTATAACAATAATAATAGCAATAATAATAATAACCTTTAATTTTATTAAATAATTGGCTTGGTAAAAATGCAATATATAAAATAATAATTAAATATATTTGAATATGGTATATAGATAAACGTTTGGGAGTTATTATCAAGTTATGAAACCATCCCTTGTAGGCAAAAAGACCGAAACGGCATATTACGTTTCATATAACGTTGGCTAGACCGTGTTGACCTATGGTAGTGAAGCATGGACACCTAACAAGGACACATGAAAGCAGAATAACGGCTTGTGAAATGAGATTCATGCGCAGAACAGCGGGTTACACCAGATGGGATCGGAAAAGGAACACCGATATCTTAAAAGAATTGAATACTACGCCAATTTTGGAATATATTAAACAGTACCAATTAAATTGGAAACACCATCTTGAAAGAATGAGTTCAAGTCGGATCCCCAAAGCTGTTTATAATTATATACCAAGAGGACGAAGATCACTGGGCCGTCCTATGAAACGCTGGAGGGAAATTTTTTTATAGGATCGTAACAAGCCTTGGCCTAATACTTGGAAGAAAGAAGAAGAAGAAAATGGTTATGTACATAATACATTGTCTAAGGAAATATTTAGTAAGCTTTTTTTTTTACTGTTTTTGAGTCGGGTTGTCCTTCATATAAAAGGGGAGAAAATTCTAGAGTCGGGTGGCTGAAACAAGGGCGTCTCTCAAAATATGTTTCCAGATTATAAGCGACTATTCATCATATAATACTGTAACTTCTTTACATCATCCATCGCTGTGATCTTGGGGTAACGTCGTTGCCTCAAACGCAGCGGGCCCGAGTTCGATCCCCGTTGAGACAAGTTTCCTGAGTGAGGGTTTTTTTTTTTCTGGAGGTTCCTCATCTGTAAGACTAATTTCGGGAAACTTTGGGTCCAAAAAATTCCCGTACATACATAACCATATAATCATTTATCATATCCGTTTTGTTGTGTATGAATGTATGAGTGAATAACGTATATTGTCTTAAATGTTTATGTTATCTCGAAGGTACTCTCACATTGAGCTGATCACTCAATCCAAGAGGGCCTCTATGTCTTTGTGTTCAAAAAAGTATGTGTATGTGTGTGACCTAGAGTTTAAAAAACCTTATCCCAACAGCTCATATCCATGTAAGGTCCGGGATATGTGCAAGTCGTAGTACCTGCAAAGGGAGAAGTTAAACGAAAAAAATAAATAAAGAAAAGAAAATTCTTTACAGGTTCTTAAATTCCACCTATGCTTCATCTTCCGTCTGAACTGTTCTACTATTATTTTAATGAACAGTTCAGTATTTCTATTTAACGACATATTTTGCATCTCATTGTCATTAGCTTTACAGATCAAATATGAACGTGAAATGGATATAAATTTTGCCAGATGCCTCTTATTTTCATAAGTAATGCAATGACTGATTTCCAAATTATCGATAAATTCACGACTCTCGAAGTGAGGAGTGAATTTATCTACAGAATTTGGAAATCAAGAGTGACATTTGTTAGGACTATTTAATGAATAAAATTAAACTGTTTACTCACAAATCATTACTTAAATATAGTTATTTTAAAATATTTATATATTTAATGTAAACGGCGATGTTTGAAAACAAATGAGAAACGTCATGTTTCACTTGTTCATCACAGCAACAAGATCATATTATTTATTGCCAAATGATCGCAATATTTGAAGAAATGCACCCTATTGGGGAAAAAAAATGAAACACATCAAACTGTATATTAATTAATTTCTGATATCCTATGATGTGAATATGCCAATTATATTTTTCTGGGACATTATTACCTCGGAAATAATACATTTAAGAAAGTGCAAACAGTGGTTTTTTTTTTGTGGTATAATCAATTACTGCAAATGTTTTATATTATATCCCGCAAGCACTTTTTCGTCACTTTCGTGCACTATATATACAATCTGGCAGCCACATGTAGTTGCTGCAAAATAATTATATGACCTATTCAGAATGTTAAAAAAGGAGAAGCTTGATTTTAGAGTGATAAAATTAAACTGATAAAAATCGAGGTGGAAAAGACTGATTGGTTGTAAATAAAAAATCATTGAAATGTGATTGGATTGGTCATTGGCTCTCATTTGGAGCATGAGTTAAAATAGTCAAGCTTGAAATTCCTCTACACTCCTTTACTTATCTTTAATTCCCTTCCGAAGAGAGCTACAATCAGGATGTTTATGTCCTGAAAAATCTTTTGAGGCAGCGGAGTTTGAATCCGCGAAACTCGGATCCAGAAGCGAGCATGCTAATTAGTAATTACTAGTATACCGGGACCAGATTCTGATATTAATTGGATTTTTTACAGAATAGGAATAAATTTTATACACAGTATTGACACCCGAATGAGCAATTGCTCATGCCCGGATGCAATTCCGTTACAGAAATAATACAAATAGGGCTAAACATTACAATCTGTGCAGCTACTTTTTTAATTCCTTCATAAACGACTGTGTATTTTTTAAATGTCCCAGGGTGTCATTTCAACATTTCTGCTGTTCTCTCCTGGCATTGGCGTAATTGTAACCCACTTCTGAAGTTGGGCGCCTTGAAGGCGGAGATACGTTGACCCGATGATATGATGGATGATAAATGATAATGAAGCGTCAGGAGAGTTCTTAACCTAAATTCCAGACCATAGGCAACCACAGAAATAATTCCCTTTACGGAAAAATTCCTACGGTTTGACCGGGAATCGAACCCGGGACTTCATGAATAGCAGTCAGAAACGCTTACCACTAGCCCATGAGGCTGGTCACTGTCTAATTCCATTGTTAGGGTTTCATTTTCCAAATTATTTCCCACCATTTACAATGATTTTTAATTTTTCTAACGACTATTTCAATATGTGTTTCTATGATATTTAACTACTTACGTAGCATGAAGAAGTTGCAGCCATATTGATTTTAACTAATATTCTATGCAACAACAAAGACTTGTTCCAGTGCAGCCAACAGAGTATTTACTAATTAACTGTACATATATACTTCAGAATTTCAGAACTTACTATTTATTTTTGGGCGTTGCATTCTTTCACAGGTTAAAGTGCTTAAATTGCGTTAGGATAGCTTTTAGGTTCGTTAAATATCGTATATATGTTGACTGCATCCTGTGATTCCATAGTGAAGACCACTTCGCGTTTGTTTAGCGCATGCCCATCGTATACGATTGGAACTTAGAAAACTTTTTTGCGTCACATGTTGTAAAGTTTTTCCACAAATAGAATATCCATCCATAGTAATTCTGCCCGAAGGCAGGTCCTTCACTGCAATCATAGCATTTTCATGCTATGCTTGCAGCTTTACTAGGGAATTGTGTAGATGTGGTAGCTTCCCGTTGCTTTCCACACCGGTGAAGGATGATGATAATGATAATGGTAAGGATGATAATGATAAGGGTGATGGCCATATGATTTCGGGGACCGTTTGGGGCTGTCTAAAGTTTTCCTGACATTTGTCTCACAGGTCAGGGAGGAAAAACCCCGATAAACCTAACTCACCAGAAAAAACTGCCACGAGACGGGGATCGAACCCGGGCCGCCTGCGTGACAAGGCAGCACGTACATCGAGAACCACAGCGGTGGGGACACTAAAATAGAATATAATGTCTATATTGACAAAGTTTTAGTTAAAAGTGACGGAAATTAAAATATATAAAATAGGAGGCAGTTTCAAGATATAAAAATAAATTCCGGCACCTAAAATAATTAAAAAATATTATAAATTAGGTCATATAAATATTGACGTGCCCCCTCAGTCTTATATCAACACGATATTTGTGATTCTAAATTTTGTTAGACGAAAATAAGAGGTTAAACATGGAAATTTTATTCATATTTGCTGGTT